>PVIW01004837.1:58489-115154 GCA_004026585.1 Noctilio leporinus | reverse complement strand
TTTAAAAAAAAACAAAACGGTGTTGACAGGAGGATTTAAGTTCCACCGCATCCTGATTTCTTTTTTTTTTTTTTAAGATTTTATTTCATTATTTTTAGAAAGAGGGGAAGGGAGAGAGGCAGAGAGGGAGAGAGACATCAATGTATGGTTGCTTTTCACCTGCCTCCAGCCACAGATCTGACTGGAGACCTGGCTTGCAACCTTGTAATGCGCCCTGGCTGGGGAATCGAACCTGAGACCTTTGAGTTCGCAGGCCGGCATCTTATCCACTGTGCTACCAGCCAGGGCTTGTGATTTCTGTTTATGTTAGAATACTTCCTCATTTACAATTGTTAAACTTAGGGGGTTTGTGATACATCTGAATACTAGACCAAGAAATCCTTAGAAGATAGACTGCGCCTTTCTGCCCCTAACCAGACATCCACTTTAAAAAATAAAAGAGCACAGTGGATAAAGCGCCGGCCTGCGAACCCAAAGGTAGCTGGTTCAATTCCCAGCCAGGGCATGTAACAAGGTTGCAAGCCAGGTCTCCAGCAAGGTACGTAGCTGGAGGCAGGTGAAAGACAACCATACATTGATGTTTGTCTCCCTCTCTGCGTCGCTCCCTTCCCCTCTTTCTGAAAATAATAAATACAAATTTTTTTTAAAAAAAGAGAGAGAGAGAAGAAAAGAGCCCAGGCTGGTGGCACAGTGGCTAAGGTGCCAGCCTGCGAACCCAAAGGTCGCTGGTTTGATTCCCCAGCCGGGGCACATAACGAGGTTACAAGCCAGGTCCATAGCTGGAGGCAGGTGAAAGGCAACAGTGCATTGATGTCTCTCGCCCTCTCTGCCTCTCTCCCTTCCTCTCTGTCTAAAAATAATGAAATCTTTTTAAAAAGAAAGAAAGAAAGAAAGAGAAAAGGATGCCTCCATTCCTTCATACTAGTTAAAAATTAGTGATGGCAGTGTCTGGGAGTCACCGAGTAGAGCTTCCCAGGCTATTTTATAGTCCCTGCCTACGATTGAAGCAGGCAGACTCCCGCCCCGCCCCGCCCCCTCAGACCACGCCCCCGCCGGCTGTAGGCACGCCCCCGAGGTGAGGGTGAGGCTAGCTCTCACACCGCCCGGGGGCGGGGTTGGCCATACTAGCGTCACCCAAGCTGGCGTGGAGACGCTAGCAAGTTTGGAGACACCACGTTACCGGAAGCGGAAATAGCATCAGCGCCGCCAGAGTGTCTGTAACTGCCGTCGTGATGCCAAAGGGTCCCAAGCAGCAGCCGCCGGAACCCGAGTGGATCGGGGACAGAGAGGGCACAAGCCCTGCAGGTGAGGCTTGTGGGCAGGGAGAGGACAAAAGAGGGAAGAAAAGAGAAAGAAGAGTGAGCCAGTTAGGAGACGGCGATGACGTGCGTAATTGAGCAGACCGTGCGTGACTACTGCGCATGCGTGCATTGGGGCACAGACGCGTTTTCCCTGGTCAGCAGTGAGTTTAGAGTGCGTGTCGCACTTGAGCTGAAGTGGGACTGTGCAAGAGACGAGGAAGATCATTTGGAACCGAGGGAGAGATGGGAAGAAATGAGAAAGTTATCTTTTCTTCTCTTTTGGACATCTTCCGCATCACGCTATATTCTACATCATATAGAAATGTATAAGATATACCTAGTCCTGTCGCAGCACTGCAGTGCTCATACCGACACACAGCCCGCAGGAACCCATGTACCTACCTACTTCTCAAGAAAGGATGGCTCCTTCATGGGCTCTTTCGTAAGGCACATCTGACTCAACTGGAGTTCGAGTGAGGATGCTGGGTGTTGCAGTGGGGATTAAGCTTTACTTGGAAACAGTGAATGTTTGTTGAGCACGTGTTTTTAATTAAGCACTTTGCTTTGGAGGGGGGATGTGAAGACATCCTGCCAGGCTTGAAGACACCTAAAAGGGAAGATAAAATGGATACAATAATTGCAGTAGCTACACAGTGGTCAATTTTACAAGCATTTATTGGATGTCGCCTGTGTACCTGATACAGGTACAGAGGAAATGTAGTGATAAAAAATAAGCCTTGCTGTGAAGGGGCACCCAGTCCAGTGGAAGGGACAGAGCATTAATGAGTGGTTGACTGTATTTTTATAAGTGTGCTTGAGAATGCTACGGGACTGAGAAGGAAGAAGGGACATTTTTCTCAGGCAGGTAAAGTAGGAGTGTTAGCAGCGCCTCCCAGGAATATGTGATACTAAGTTCATTCTTGGAGAATCAGTATGAGTTAGTAAGGAGAAGAACACTCCAAGCAGAGGAGGAAGTGTGTGCAAAGCTGGTTCCCACTCTTTGGTAACTAGTGTGATGGAGTTGGAAGGATGTGCAGGAGACAGGTAGTGAAAGGCTTTCTAAACCATTCTTAGGGGCTTAATTCTAAAGACATTAAGGAGGACCTATTGAAGTATATTAGGAAAGATACAATCAGTTCATCCTGACAACACTAAGCAGTGGAAAAGGGCTTGACATGGTGGAGAGTGGAGGCAAGGAGACTTGTTTAGGAGGTTCTCTGAATGATCCAGGTGAGAAGTGGTAAGCAAGTAAAGCCATGGCTGAAAAGACTGAGAGTTGTTAAGGAAGTGGCATTGACCAGAACTGGGAACTGGCTAATGGAAGGGAGAAAAATTAGGGGTGGCACTCGCTTAAGTAACCCAGTTGGGGTATTAATTGAAAGCAGTATGGGCTGTCAGCTGAGAAGTGGAAAGAGGTAAGTTGTTGAATGCCAAGTTAGAGCTTTCTATATAATTTCTAAGAGGAGATGGCAGGGAGGGAGCTTGTTTAGTGGCTGTGGAGAGAGCTAGACTAAAAGGGAAGACACAGGAGAGAGTAGTTAAAAGTGTTGGATATGGATGCAGGTTGAAGTAAAAAATTGGCGGAAGATGGGAACCCAGAAGAATCTCAACAATTAAAGTAAGGTAGAAAAGGAGGCTAAGGAGATGAGACTTAGAGGCAATCAGCCAGAGATACTGCAAGGAAAATTTCTGAAGTTAAATGGTGACAGGAGTGAGGTAAAAGGTAGCATGGAATGTTGTAGAGAGGTCAAGCAAATAAGGACTAAAAAAATACTTTCTGGGGACAGCAGCAACTTTTATCTAATGCAGCATTCATTAACACATGATACCCAAAGGAGATTGCAGTATAATTGAAAAGGAATGATAGATGAGGAAATGGAAGCTGGTGTTTATTATTCTTTTCAGACCCAGTGAAGACCGGATAGAAAATAGTGATTGAGGGAGGAGATTGTGAAGTTAAGGAAAGTGTTTTATTTGAAGTTAAGAGCAGTTTAAGTGATGTGTAAAAGGAAGGAGCCTTTATAGGAGGAGAGATAGAAGATGTAATAATTTTTGCCACATTAGCTTTATTCTATTTCTTAGTAATTAATCACACTTTCTCACAATTGAACCTTTGCAAGGCTTTTCCTCTCTATGGTCAGGAGGGTCAGAGTGATATTTAAAGTGCAAACACGATTTTAAGGAAGAGGTGGGATGGTTGTCTTAGTCCGTGGGTGTTGTCAAGGTGAGCTGACCATGTTATTTCTCTTTTTAAACTATATTTTATTGATTGTGCTGTTACGGTTGTCCCAATTTTTTTTCCTGTTGCCCCCCTCTGCCTGGGACCCCCCTTCCCTCCAGCAATCCCTCTCCCCCTTAGTTTATGTCGGTGGGTTGTGCATTTAAGTTCTTTGGCTTCACCATTTCCTATACTACTAACATCCCCCTGTCTATTTTGTACCTACCACTCACTCTTGAACCCTGCACCATTTCACTCGTTCACCTCCTCCTCCCTCCCAGCTGATAACTCTCCAAATGATCCCCATACCTATGATTCTATTCCTGTTCTGGTTGCTTAGTTTGTTTTTATTTTTTAGAGTCAGTTGTTGCTAGTCGTGAGGGGTTTTTTTTTTTGTCATTTTAATATTCATAGTTTTGATCTTTTTAAAAAATAAGTCTAACATTTCATGTAAAAATGACTTAGTTATGATAAATTTTATAGCTTTACTTAGTCTGGGAAGCACTTTACATGCCCATCCATTCTAACCATTTTAAAAGATAGCTTTGCTGGATAGAGTAATCTTGGTTGTAGGTCCTTGCTTTTCATCACTTTGAATACTTGCTTTTTTCTAAGATTTTATTTATTTTTAGAGAAGGGGGAAAGAAGGGAGAAAGAGAGAGACATCAATGTCCGAAAGAACCAGATTGGGTGCCTCTTGCACACCTCCAACTGGGGACTGAGCCTACTACACAGGCACATGCCCTGGCTGGAAATTGAACCAGCAATCTGTTGATTTGCAGCCTAGCACTCAGTCCACTGAGCCACACCAATAAGGGCTGAATACTTCTTGCCAGCCCCTTCTTGTCTGCAAAGTTTCTTTTTCAACTGCCAATCTTATGGGTACTCCTTTGTAGGTAACTCTTCTCTCGCTGCTTTTAAGATTCTCTATGTTTAACCTCTGACATTTTAATTATGATGTGTCTTGGTGTGGTCGTCTTTGGGTCCAGCTTGTTTGGAACTCTGTGCTTCCTGGACTTGTGTATCTATTTCCTTTGCCAAATTAGGAAAGTTTTCTCTCATCATTTTTTTAAGAGATTTTTTTTATTATTTTGAGAGAGAGGGGAAGGGAGAGATGCAGAAAGGGAGAGAAACATCAATATGTGGTTGCCTTTCACCTGCCTCTAGCTAAGGACCTGGCTGGCGACCTGGCTTGCAACCTGGTTATGTGCCTTGGCTGGTAATTGAACCAGGAACCTTTGGGTTCGCAGGCTGGCGCCTATCCACTGTGCCACCAGCCAGGGCTCTCATTATTTTTTCATGAAAGGTTTCAATTTCTTGCTGTTCATTGTCTCCTTCTGGCACCCCTGTGATTTGGATGTTCTTATAGTTAAGGTTGTCCCAGAGGTTTCTAATCCTTGTTTTCATCCACCACACAGGGGTGAAGAACCAGTCCTTCTATGTCTGCACCCCTGCTACCTGCTCAATGGATGTGGTTTTTTTAACTCTGTAGTTGTTATGCCTCCATTCAACTTGATTTCTGACAACTCTGGCTGGTGTTTGTTCTATATTTTAGTTGTAATTTTAATGTGGTTGTGCAAATAGTCTTGCCTTGTCTGCCTATGCTGCCATTTTGACCTGATCCTTTTTTTTTTTTTTTTTTAAGATTCTATTTATTTTTAGAGAGAGGGTAAGGTAGGGAGAAAGAGGGATAAAAATATCAGAGTGTGGTTGCCTCCCACACACCCCCAGCTGGGGACCTCATCAGCAACCTAGGCATGTGCCCTGGCTGGGAATCTTAACTGGCAATCCTTTGATTTGTAGGGGGGTGCTCAATCCACTGAGCTACACCAGCCAGGGGACCCCTTTTGGTTGTTTTGCTTTGTTTTTGTTTTTGTTCTTTAGATTTTTATTTATTATTTCCAGAGAGACGGGAAGGGAGAAAGGCAGAGAGGGAGAGAGACATCGATGTATGGTTGCCTTTCACCTGCCTCAGCTACAGACCTAGCTGGAGATGTGGCTTGCAACCTGGTTATGTGCTCTGCCTGGGGAATCGAACCAGCAGTGACCTTTGGGTTCTCAGGCTGGTGTCTTACCTGCTGAGCCACCAGCCAGGGTGGGACCCCTTTTTGTTATTGTTATAGTTCCTTCTTATGCACTTCAATGGATTTCCCCTTCTGAATGTATTTAGGATTAGACTCCTTAGAATAGCTTATAAAATCTTTTATTATTTCTCCTGCACATCTTTTCAGCTCCATCACACTAGTCATTCAGTACTGAGATCAGATTTATTTATTTATTTATTTATTTATTTATTTATTTATTTTGAGGTCAGATTTTGAAATGGGTCCTGGATGGAGGACTTCAACATATCTGGGGCTATATCAGGGAGCCAGGAGAAGTCAATGTCCAGTGGTGTAGGTAGAGAAACATATAACAGAAAAGGTAGGATAGCTCCCTGTCAGTCTAAAGCCCAAACTTGTAGAGGTTGTTTTCATTAGTCACCAGTTTTAGGCATAGTAGATGTGCAGTAAAACTATCCTAGATAAGTGATTACTAAGGTTTACATGAAATTCTGGTCTGAGAAGTAACTTAATGTAGTAAATAGTGGGAAGCCATTGGGGTTTGTTTGTTTAAGCTAAGTTATTATGGTGGTCCTTTTGGATAAGATGTTATGGTTTGGAAGGAATATGATGATGGATAGGCCTGGACATGAAGCTGCTGGTTGCCTTCCAGGCTGGTGCTGGGAGGAAGATAGGGAGTTAGACATAGCCTGTTACCCTCAAGGAAACAGATTGACAGAGGAAGAAGCTAGAATTTATGCATTCAGTAAACTTTTAATCTATTGGTATTCAAGAGAGAGAGAAACATTAATTTGCTGTTCCACTTATTTATACATTCATTGATTGATTCTTGCATGTGTCTCAACCAGTAATTGAACCCTCAACCTTGATGTATTGGGATTACACTCCAACCACCTGAGCTACCTGGCTAAGGCCAGTCAATAAACTTAATTACTTCCTTCTCCACTCTCTGGGAACACAAGTTAAATAGTATCACACAGTGTGAGTTGAGCTAGAATGTTGTACCAGCAGAGCAGATGAGGCATAGATCCAGATGTTTAATACTTACCAGAAGTTCATTTACATGGCCTGCAGGTTTCATGAACAACATATCCCAAACAGAATTCATAGTAGCTTTGTCCTACATTGGATGGCAAAGGTTGGAAAAGGGAACCTTCTCTTCTATTATCTTGAGTTAATAAATGGTACCAGTAGCCCAACTAATTTTGCCAGCTATATACATAGGAGTCATCTCTGGCTGCTCTTTCTTCCTTTTGCACCCTTATCTTCACCCTTTGAATTCTACTTTCTCCCTCCCCACTGCTACCCTAGACCAACCTACCATCGTCCGTCTTGTGGGACAGTGCAAATGTGTAGGGAATGATAGTTGAACTAGAAAAATAACAAAATAGGATGGAGGTCATTGAGGGCTTTGCAGAACATGATTCTTGGAAATTTGCAGATAAGCATTCACAATGTCTGCTTAACCTTCTAGACAAAGTGGTGAAGAAGGGGAAAAAGGACAAGAAGAACAAAAAGACGGTGAGGAAATGAGGGTTGAAAATGAGAATTGATTGTGTGTGTTTCCAGCGTAAAGGGTAGTGGGAGGTCTGGGGGAAGAATAGATCTTGTGAAGAGAGGAAACAGGGCATGGGTGGAAGGCAGAGTCATTGAGCCTGTATGTGGCAGAGGGGCTTGGTGGGTCTCTTTTGAGTCATGCTTACCTATATCTGAACTTGTAGTTCTTTGAAGAACTGGCAGTAGAAGATAAACAGACTGAGGAAAAAGAGAAAGTGCTCAAGGAGAAGGAGCAGGAACAGCAGCAGGTACAGGTGTCGGGCCCACTGACCTCTCTCTGGTCCACATTGGTTCAATCAGGTGATGGGGAACTCTGTGAGGCAGAGATACCATAGGGACTAGGGTCCCAGCCTCATTCTCTCATTCTCCTTGCTTTCAGCAGCAAAAAAAGAAACGAGACACCCGAAAAGGTCGGCGGAAGAAGGATGTAGATGATGATGGAGAAGAGAAAGAACTCATGGAGCGTCTTAAGAAACTCTCAGTGCCAGCCAGTGATGAAGAGGGAGAGGGTAAATAACCTGAGAGGAATGGGTGCCTGGACTCTATGAGCTGTGAAAAGTGAAGTGCCCCTTTCCTTGGTCTATGAGTTGGTTTAGATTGAGAAGCTAGGTTAGGCATCATGGTTTCCTGGTATATCTTCTTTTCTTGTCATTTCAGTCTCTGCCCTGGTACTCCAAGGAGGGAAGAAAACCAAGGTAAGCCAGCTGCATGGTAAACAAAGATGTCAGGAGTGCAACCTTGACCATCCTGTTGACTTCCCCGGCCCTTTCATTCTCCAGGGAGGTAATGCTTTTGCAGCCCTTATTCTGGATCAGAGTGAAGAAGAGGAAGAGGAAGAAAAACACTCTTCTAAGCCTGCCAAGCCAGAGAAGAATCATATCAATAAGGTGAAAGTGGTAACCTGGCTGGGCACTCCCACTCCATATAGCATCTTTTGGCCATAGTATGCTAATTACCTAGCTTGATTCCCTGCTCTTGAGCCAGGTCCTCTAGGTCTGTTTTCCTTAAACTGTCGGAATCAGCTTTTTTTTTTTTTAACATTTTATTTTATTTTTAGAGAAAAGGGTAGGAAGGAGAAGGAGAGGGAGTAAAACATTGATGTGAGAGACAGACATCTGATCAATTACTTCTCATACATGCCCTATACTGGGGACTGAACCTGCAACCCAGGCTGGTGCCCTGGTCAGGAACAGAACCTTTCACTTTTTGGGATGACATCTAACCAACTGAGCCACACTGGCCAGGGTGAAAAAAGTCATCTTCTTAAAATACTCTCATGATCAGTTAGAAATATAGAGCAGTTCTGTTGTTTTCAAACTCAAAATCTGAAACAGAGGCCTTCAAGTCTTTGCTTCTCCACTTGGAACTCTTCTGTATATACCTTGGCTTGACTGCATCTTGTCATGCAGCCGACTATCTCTCTATTGAAGCCTTTGTTTTCTTTTTTTTTTTTTTCTTTAAAGATTTTATTTATTTTTAGAGGGAGAGAGAAAGAGAGGAAGATAAATATCAATTGTGATTACTTCTCGCGTGCCCCAAACTGGGGACCTGGCCTGCAATCCAGGCATGTGCCCTGACTGGGAATTGAACCAGTGACCCTTTGGTTTGCAGGTTGGCGCTCTATCCACTGAGCCACACCAGCTGGGGCAAAGCCTTTGTTCTTTATGCTTTGTCCTCCATCTTCTCTAGAATGACTTCTCCAAGCTCATGTCTGTTACTTCCTCTGCTCAAGATTAGCTCTCTCAAGGAAGCCCTCTCACACTGTGACCCCTCGCCCATGCCACTTACTCCCTAACCCACAGTCAGGTGGTTTCTTATCTTTGCTGTCTAGTCTCAAGTTGGAAGCTAGAGTTTTTCTGGGTGTCATTTCCTTCCTAGTACCACTCAGTACAGGTAACTACCTAGTCTTAGGCGCCCTAGAAATGCTGTTACAAGGTAAGAAGTTAATGTGCGTGCGTGTGTATCTCTGTGTCTTCTCCAGGCGGTATCTGAGGAACAACAACCAGGGCTCAAGAACAAAAAGGGAAAGGAAGAGAAGTCAAAGGGGAAGGCCAAGGTGAGAGAGTAAATTGGCAGGAGGAAGTGCTGGGTCTAATGAATTTGAGCATTTTATTAGACCTGCTGTCTTTTCCCTGTTAGCCTCAAAATAAATTTTCTGCTCTGGATAATGAAGATGAAGAGGCTGAAGAAGAAGAAATAACAAAAGAAAAAGAGCCACCCAAGCAAGGGAAGGAGAAGGCCAAGAAGGCAGAGCAGGTTTGTATTTTGGTGTTGAAGGGAGGGGTCAGCGCCTGGGGGTGCCATTACTCTGCATAGCAGGAGTTGCCATGTAGTTAACATCTAGCTTTGTGGGCCACATATAATCTGACATGTTTTTTGTTGTTGTTTTTTTTTTTTTAACAACTCTTTGAAAATGTAAAAACCATTCTTAGCTCAGGACTAGATAAAAAGTAGACCTTCAGTCAGATTTGATCTATGGGCCACATTTTCCAACCCTACATCCAGAGAGGAAAGGACCTGGCATTAGCCCAGCTGACATGGCTGTGTGGCCTTGAATATATCTTCCCACCTCCTTGGTTCTCAGTTATCTCATCTACATGGTGGTCTGTACACCTAATGCTCTCTCATTCTGGATTCTGCTGCATCCCTCAGTGGCTGTATGTTAGTGTTTCCAGACCTTTTCTTTCTTTGCATGTTAATATGTAAGTTGCAGTAACACTTGATACATGAGGAAAAGAATCTGTGCTGTTTATTCTGCCTTCAGTTACATTGTATTGGTAGTTCTGTGCACCAGGTGTGTATACATTGTTTCAAATACACTCTTGCCTTGTACCATTATGGTGGCAGAAATACATAGGAGACCAGGGGTGGGGATGAGAATGAGAGAGGGTCCACCTCGATATCTCAGGATTCTAGATGCAAAAGGAAAGAGCTGACTGTGGAACTATGGATGTATGGCATGAAATCTGAGTTCTCAGAGGGTACCCTAATTTTTTACCATCCTCTAGTTCTCACCAGGTTCAGAGGCAGAAGGAGAAGAGGAAGAAGAAGGGGAGTCTAAAGCTGATGATCCTTATGCCAACCTTAGCAAAAAAGAGAAGAAAAAGCTGAAGAAACATGTAAGACTGGATTCTTTGTAGTCAAAGGCAGGAACATTTTTTTAAGCTTCAGCTAGGTGACTTGCAAATTGAGGGACAAGAGGGAGCTTTGAGTGCGACTTTAAGTAAAACCATCAGAATAAGAAAAGAACAGTGTTCTGTGAGATTTCTCTAGGTATCTGATGGCATGGGGCTGTATCGTGTTGACAAGAAACTGGCAAATAGTGTTTTTTCCCACCTTAGATGGAATATGTGCGTCAGGTGGCTTCATTAAAAGCAGCCAATGCTGCTGAGAATGACTTCTCCGTGTCACAAGCAGAGATGTCCTCCCGCCAAGCCATGCTAGAAAATGCATCTGACATCAAGGTAAGGATAAATTCTGGTTCTCTCACCTGCGTGGTCCTAGCAGCCAGGGAAGTGGGGTGTGAGTGGCTTAGTCCTCTTCAGGAAAGCTTGGAGTCATTTTCCATACCTTGAGTTTTGCCACCTTGAGGAAGAAGATAGAAAAATCAGTAGAAGTGTAGTGTCCATCCTTAGAAGGAAGTAGGTGGGACTGCCTGGACTGGCTTAGGATTTGGGGAAGCTGTGTGGAGGCACTGGTCAGGGAATGGACCCTGCCTGGTAGGAGGAGAGGATTATGCTGGAGGGTTCAATTAGCCAGAGGAAAAATATCTGTAGCTACTGTTTGAGAGAGATTTCTCCTTGTTCCCAATCCTTTCTTCTGCACTGCTTCCCTGATGGTTGCAGCTAGAGAAGTTCAGCATCTCAGCTCATGGCAAGGAATTATTTGTCAACGCAGACCTGTACATTGTGGCTGGTCGCCGCTATGGGCTAGTGGGACCCAATGGGTGAGTAAAGTAGGGGCTAGAGGTGTCAAAGGGGAGAGGCTGGAAGGATGAGTAGGGTTTTCTCATTGGTGGTCTGGTTCTAATAGTTCTCGTTCCCCAGCAAGGGCAAGACCACTCTCCTCAAGCACATTGCCAACCGAGCCTTGAGTATCCCCCCCAACATCGATGTGTTGCTGTGTGAGCAGGGTGAGGCTTCTGGTGGGGAAGTGGTTCCAGGCATGGGCGTTTGGGTAGCTAACCAAGAAGGGAAGCAATTGTGGTGGGGTTGGAAAAGTTATGTGGGGAGTCTGGGGACTGGGACTGGGAAATGATGCTAAAGAAAGAGGGAGGAAGTGGCCCTGGCTGTTGGCACAGCGGATAAGACGCTGACCTGTGAACCCAAGGGTTGCTGGTTTGATTCCCAGTCAGGGCACATAATTAGGTTGTAAGCCAGGTCTCCAGCCAGGTCTGTAGCTGGAGGCAGGTGAAAGGCAACCATACATTGATGTTTCTCTTCCTCTCTGCCTCTCTCCCTTCCCCTCTCTCTAAAAATAATAAAAATAAAAATCTTTAAAAAAAAAAGAAGGAGGAAGTGAGGATGCAGGCCATTTCTTTTGGGAAGGTACAAAGAGCTGGGTAGGATCAGGCAAACCAAAAACAGCTGAAGGACAGAGGGAGGAGGATCCCTTGCCCTTAGGGTGGCCTGACTGTCCTCCCTGCCCCTCAGAGGTGGTAGCAGATGAAACACCCGCAGTGCAGGCTGTTCTTCGAGCAGACACCAAGAGATTGAAATTGCTGGAAGAGGAGCGACATCTTCAGGGGCAGCTAGAGCAGGGTGACGACACAGCTGCCGAGAAGCTGGAGAAGGTAGAAAACACGGTGCAGGGTCACAGGCTAAGAGTTGGGTTTTCTGCAACTTGAGACATGTGACCTCTTCTCCCACCTCCCAGGTGTATGAGGAACTTCGGGCTACTGGTGCAGCAGCTGCGGAAGCGAAAGCCCGGCGGATCCTGGCTGGTCTAGGCTTTGACCCTGAAATGCAGAATCGGCCTACAGAGAAGTTCTCAGGGGGCTGGCGTATGCGAGTCTCCCTGGCCAGGTGGGCTGCCATGCTATCACTCTCCCTTCAACCTTAGCCAACCAGGCCTTTTCCCTTTATCCCATTCTTCCAAGACCAACAGGGAGGTTCAAGGCTGGCTTCTCTCCCTTACCATCTGTTGTCAAACTCATGCCTCACCTCCATTGGCTCTCCCTGCCTGGTGGACATTCTCATTGATGTCTCCCACACAGGCACTTCTTTAAGAAGAGATTGGGCCCTGGCTGATACTACTCAGTTGATTGATTGCCAGCCTGCGAACCAAAGGGTCACCAATTCGACTCCCAGTCAGGGCATGTGGCAGGCTAGGTCCCCAGATGGTGTCACAACCACATGTTGATCTTTTTCCCTCCCTTGCCCTCTCTCTAAAACTAAATCAATAAAATCTTTAAACAAACAGAAAAAAAGGCCCTGGCTGGTGGCACAGTTGATAAGATGCTGGCCTGTGAACCCAAAGGTTGCTGGTTCAATTCCCAGCCAGGCCACATAACCAGGTTGCAAGCCAGGACTCCAGCCAGGTCTGTAGCTGGAGGCAGGTGAAAGGCAACCATACATTGATATCTTTCTCCCTCTCTGCCGCTCTCTGGAAAAAAAAAAAAAAAAAGATTGGGAAGTTATATTCCTGGTCTCAGGCTCCAGGTGTTCTTTCACCTGCATGGTCCTGGCAGCCAGTGAAGTGGGGTGTGAAAAAATGCTGTGTGAAATTCTCTGAACAAAGATTCATCCCCCACCCCCATCCTACACCTTGCTGTTCAACCCTCTAGGGCACTATTCATGGAGCCTACACTGCTGATGCTGGATGAGCCCACCAATCACCTAGATCTCAATGCTGTCATCTGGCTCAATAAGTGAGTTGCCCTTAAAGTCTTGGCATCAGTGGTTTTTTTTTTTTTTTTTTTTTTTTTTTTTTTTTTTTTTTTTTTTTTTTTTTTTTTAATTTTATTGTTGTTGTGTTACATCCATCCCTTTTTTGCTCCCCTCTGTCCCCCCACCCACCCAGCATCAGTGGTTCTTGTGCTGCCATGTTTCCTCCAGGTCTTCTCTGCTCTGCCCTTGATGCACTCAGTTCTGTTGGCCGTTTCCCTCCCTCTTACCATGTCATTATGCTTCCCCTGACTTGACCTGACCTATCCACCCTCTCCTCTAAAACCCAGCTACCTCCAGGGCTGGCGGAAGACTTTGCTCATCGTCTCCCATGACCAGGGCTTCCTGGATGATGTTTGCACTGATATCATCCATCTTGATGCCCAGCGGCTTCATTACTATAGGGGCAATTACAGTAAGTAGGGTTGCTCATGGTTAGAAGAGAAAGATGGGCCCCCAAAAAGAGGCCTGGGAGGGAGGGCCATAAGGATGTGGTGATGAGCTAGGTATTCTCAGAACCTAGATACTAATGCCCATCCATCCCATTCTTCTCAGTCTTAATTGTCTCTTTGTTGGGGAGAGGACACCCACTGATGCCCATCCTCCTCTTCTTCCCCAGTGACCTTCAAGAAGATGTACCAACAAAAGCAGAAAGAACTGCTGAAGCAGTATGAGAAGCAGGAGAAAAAGCTGAAGGAGCTGAAGGCGGGTGGCAAGTCCACCAAACAGGCGGTGAGGTCTTTCTGGCATCGTCTTGGGATGGGGGCCCTTCTTAGGAGAATAAAGAAAAAGCAGACTATGGGAACAAACCCGCATTTCAGGGACTGCTGTGAAGGTCCTGTCTTCTCTCTTTCCATTTTCTCTCCAGGAAAAGCAAACAAAGGAAGCCCTGACTAGGAAACAGCAGAAATGCCGACGGAAAAACCAGGATGAGGAATCACAAGAGACCCCTGAGCTCCTGAAGCGCCCTAAGGAGTACACTGTGCGCTTCACATTCCCCAATCCCCCACCGCTCAGCCCTCCTGTGCTAGGCCTGCATGGTGAGACACTGCAGCCCAGCAACATAGGGTGGAGTGTGGGTACCCCAGTCCTCTTCTCCAGAGCCAGTACATGGGAGAGGAACATTTAGGGTAACTGAAAAGAAACTGCTTTCTTTCTTGGCTCTCAGGTGTGACGTTTGGCTATGAGGGGCAGAAACCACTATTTAAGAATCTGGATTTTGGCATCGACATGGACTCAAGAAGTGAGTTAGTGTTGTTTGGCCCAGAAGGTGGAACAGGAACCACAGGAAGAGAGGGACGGACCTCTTTGATGACCTCTTTGACCACCTCTCTTGCTTCTTGCAGTCTGCATTGTGGGTCCTAATGGTGTGGGGAAAAGCACCCTGCTCCTGCTCCTGACAGGCAAGCTGACCCCGGTGAGTCGAGGAGTCAGGCAGGGAAGCCTGTTGGCGGGAGTATGTGGGAAATGTGGGAAATATGAAAAGCGCTCTTCACCCTAGGCTAGAATCAGGGAGGCCCTCATCACTGATGACTCATTTCCCTAAGGGGTACTGTAGAGAACAGTTTAGGTCATTTCAGGGAGGAAAGTAAGAAGAATGGGATTTGGATCAGGGGTAGCCCCATGTGTGTTTTGGTTATACAAGAAATGTGTTATTTATATAATGATTCAAATTGTGTAAGTGAAAGAAAACTCCAGAGATGTCCAGTATTAATTTTGGTGGATAGCTTTCTCCTTTATTCCTTTACAAATGTGCATATTCTGTATTTATTTTTAAACAAAAATGGGCTATCACATGAATTATTCTGTAGCCAGCTTTTTCCAGATAATACATATATGTCAAGGCTTCTCCCATGTCAATAATTATATGGGTCTACCAGATTTATTTTACATCAGTCCTATAGTTTATTTTGATTTTCACCAAATGACAACTCTATAGCTTGGTTTTTTGGTTTTTTGTTTGTTTGTTTGTTTAAGATTTTATTCATTATTTTCAGAAAGAAGGGCAGGGAGGGAGGAAGAAAGGGAAAAAAGCATCAATGTATGGTTGCCTTTCACCTGCCTCCAGCTGGGGACCTGGCTGAAGACCTGGCTTACAAGCTGGTTACGTGCCCTGACTGGGGAATAGAACCAGAGACCTTTGGGTTTTCAGGCTGGTGCCAATCCACTGAGCCACACCAGCCAGGGCTATAGCAAGTATTTTTATTGTAGAATTTTAATGAATTTAGTTTTTCCTAAATTCATTGCCTTTAGGACTTTGGCAGTATATTGCCCTGTTGTGCTTTAGGTAGGTTGTGGCCACCTATCCTCCGCTCCATCTGTCACCTCCTGGTGAAGGAGCCCTTTCATCCCACCACACAGAGTAACCTTTAGGAAAGTGTTCTTAGATCCTCCTATGACCTGCCTTGAACCCCTCTGTGAGGTGGTACCATGAGAATGGGCTATGCATGAGTCTCTGGATGGGAAGGGGTGTTCTTTGTTTGTGGTCAGTCCCTTTCTGGTTCAGAATTTGCACTTTTGTCTTTCTTCATTCTTTATCTCTTACTCTCTTTTGCCCTATACTGTGATTTCCTGGTATGCCTTTGTCACATTAAGAAGAAAATCTGCCCTGGCTGGTAGCACAGTGGATAGGGCACCGGCCTGTGAACCCAAAGGTCGCAGGTTCGATTCCCAGCCAGGGCACCATAACTAGGTTGCAAGCCAGGTCTCCAGTCTGGTCTGTGGCTGGAGGCAGGTGAAAGGCAGCCATACATTGGTGTCTCTCTCCCTCTCTGCCTCTCTCTTCCCCTCTTTCTAAAAATAATAAAATCTTTAAAAAAAAAGAAGGAAATCTATGTTCCCCTTCTCACACTGACCTGTTTTCAGCCCCTCCTTCTTGTATTTGTCTCCCCTTCAGAAAAGTTGAGATAAGGACCTGCAGCATCTTTTCCCTTTCTCTTATCTCACTCCTTGCTCTTCTTTTTGCAGACTCGTGGGGAAATGAGAAAGAACCACCGACTGGTAAGTTAGTCGGTTTTGGGAATTAGGGAATAAGTCTAATAGAAGAGGTAGGACTGGACTGACCACCTTCCTCTCCTCTGGGGCAGAAAATTGGCTTCTTCAACCAGCAATATGCAGAGCAGCTACGCATGGAGGAGACACCAACTGAGTACCTGCAGCTTGGCTTCAACCTGCCCTACCAGGATGCCCGGAAGTGCCTGGGCCGCTTTGGCCTTGAGAGTCATGCCCACACCATCCAGATCTGCAAACTCTCTGGTACTACTGTAGGGGGCTGGGGAAAGTCCTCCTCCTCAGTGTTCATATCCACGAACTATACCTAGAGGCAGAAAGGAAAAGGAACCAAGGCTTAGGATCCTCCATACACAGAGACGCACGTTCAGAGTTAACTTGCAGAAATGTAGGGTGATCAGAGGTGTGATAGACCTCCTTTTTCTCTGCTACAGGTGGGCAGAAAGCCAGAGTTGTGTTTGCAGAGCTTGCCTGTCGGGAGCCTGATGTCCTTATCTTGGTGAGTGAGGTGACTGCAGAAGAGGGGAAAGTCACAGATAAGAACCCTAATGTTCAGTCATGGAATTGCCTCCCCTGCAGGATGAGCCCACCAACAACTTGGACATCGAGTCAATTGATGCTCTCGGGGAGGCCATCAACGAATACAAGGGTGGTGAGCTAGCTCTGAATGTACCTCCTCCCACCCCTGGGGATCAGGCTACAGTGGTTTTCAGCTAAGACTTGCTCCCTTCTTTTGTGCTCTTAATTTCCTCCTCTACCCACCCTCATTCATACCATCTTTCTTCAAAGCTGTGATTGTTGTCAGCCATGATGCCCGACTCATCACAGAAACCAACTGCCAGCTGTGGGTGGTGGAGGAACAGAGTATTAGCCAAATCGATGGTGACTTCGAAGACTACAAGCGGGAGGTGTTGGAGGCCCTGGGTGAAGTCATGGTCAACCGCCCCCGAGAGTGATCTCCCTTCCCAGAAGACCAGCTCTGTGTGGCCTGGACGTTCCCTGTTGTGTCTTCATCTCGGCTTGAAAGTCTGCCTCTGATCTGCAACTGACAGGGAGGTCTTGGTATGACCAAGATGCTACTTTGATTGCATTCTTCCTTTCCTCTGAAAGATTTGTTTCTTCCATTTTCCTTATAAACTGGTCTGGCCTTACTTTGATACCCTTCTGTGCCAAGAGATTTCACCTTCATTATAGGCTCCAGCCAGCCAGACTTAGCGGGCTAGTTGTCTTGAGTCTCTCTCACCACTCCACACCCTGCCTCTGGTCCAAGCTTTGGTCCCAGTGGCCCCCTGGTCTTTGAGTGGTGCTGCTCTTTTTTGATGGATTTCATGCTGACTTTAGTACAAATGGCTGTGGCAGTTGAACTGGGGGAGAAGTCTGAGGCCTGTGCTGTTACCCAGGACTTTATGCGTGCAGTCTTTTTGTCTTGTTGGAGACTTGGGGGCAGGAAAGGAATGCTGCTGAACTTGAATTTCCCTGTACAAGGGAAAGGAATTAAAGGAAAAGAATTGCCACTTCCCTGTCTGTTTGGAGATTCATGGCAGCTGTAACTGTTTTTGAGCTTGATTTGCTTTATTCAGTTTTCTGGCAGCATTTAGTACTTTCCCTTCCCCACTAAACAGATGGCTCTAATCTGCATTCATACTGCACCTATAATGGCACCTTTGAGGCACCTCCTTCCCTTCCCCACACCCTTCAGATTAGAAGGGAGAGTGTTTCATCCCTTCCATGCAGGACACTCAGGTCTCTCACCGCCTGAGGTCTGCTACTAAATCACCTGACATGGTGGAGCACTGGGAGGTTATACAAGAAGGGGAAAGACAGGGTCTGCCTTCATGAATAGTTAGAGAAGACTTAGAAAATAAGATGTAAGTGTACATTGTGATATGGTTAATTGCCAATGTGTGATTTCCTGGATTCCAAGTTACTAAATGCTCTTAGAAGGGAAAGATTATCTAGAATTCGATTTTTGGCAGGATCACTTGAGGATGGACCTTGAAAAAGAATAAAGATTTGAATAATGAGGGAATGGAGAGCCATTTTTGTAACCTAGAAAAAGAGCAGATCTAAGGCTTGGTAGCAAGAAAACCAAAACTGGGAGTTAATGAAAGGATGTGGCTGGAATGACCACTTTTCTTAGATTGGAGAGGTGGGTTTGGAAAGTAAAATACAGGTGGTAAGTAGTGATTTTAGGTAATGACTGGTGTAGCTCAGTGTGTTGTGTGTTGTCCTGTAGACCAAAAGGTCACTGGTTTGATTCTTAGGCAGGGCATATGCCTGGGTTGGGGGGCTTGCAAGAGGCAACCAGTTGATGTTTCTCTCCCTCTCTTCTTCCCATCCCCTCTAAAATTAAATAAATTTTCTTTCAAAAGGGCATACTGGAAATTTAAAGGGTGGAAACCATAACTTCTGTGAGGATGAGGCAATCCTGAACTAGACAGGGTTGGAAAGGACACAGATGGAAGGACCAGGTATGGGAGGGACATACAAGAGGGGTGATCAGTACAGCTATCCAGTTCCAGGAGGGTATGAAGAGCTTTTTGGTTAGGACTAAGGCTGAAAGTCTAATTTGGGAAATTATTTTCTGGCCAATTGAATAAGTAATACTGGCCCTCCAGTAAAAAGATTATACTGGAAGTGCAGGTTTGGTGTGGAGATAGTCTCAGAGGTGCCATAAAGGCACATGTCCCATTTAGGAATAAAGCAGCCCCCTTTTAACATAACTGAATAGTAAAAAATCAGGGCCTTGAGTAAGATATTATATGTATTTTCCACATAAGTATCATAGAAGGGTGGGAGCCAGGCTTCAGGTTCCTTTAATAATGGTGTGTCCTTGAACAAGCCTCTTGGTACCTGTTTTCTATAAAATGAAAGTGATGGTCCTGGCTGGTGTGGCTCAGTAGACTGAGCACTGGCCTGTGAACCAAAGGGTTGCTGGTTAGATTCCCAAACAGCACATGCCTGGATTGTGGCCCAGGTCCCCAGTTGGGGGTGTGTGAGGTAACCACACATTGATGTTTAGAAAAAAGAAAGAAAAAAAATGAAAGTGATAAAAAATATCTGCCTCGAAAGTTTTTGAAGGGGTTCATCATGTAATTATTTTGAAAGTGCTTTTCAGCCCTGGCTGGTGTGGCTCAGCGGATTGGCACCAGCCTAAAAACCTGAAGGTTGCTGGTTCGATTCCTAGCCAGGACACGTAACCAGGTTGCAAGCCAGGTCTCCAGCCAGGTCCCCAGCTGGAGGCAGGTAAAAGGCAACCCATACATTGATGCTTCTCTCGCCCTTTCTTCCTCCCTCCCTACCCTTCTCCCTGAAAATAATGAATAAAATCTTTTTTTTTTTTTTAAGTGCTTTTCCATTTTGTTATGTGTATTTCTTTTTTTTTTTTTAAGATTTTATTTCATTATTTTTAGAAAGAGGGGAAGGGAGAGAGGGGGAAAGGGAGAGATACATCAATAATGTATGGTTGTGTTTCACCTGCCTCCAGCCACAGACTTCACTGGAGACCTGGCTTGCAACCTGGTTATGTGCCCTGGCTGCGGAATCGAACCTGCGACCTTTGGGTTCGTAGGCCGGCGCCTTATCCACTGTGCTACCAGCCAGGGCATGTTATGTGTATTTCTTGTTATACTACGTTTTTAAATTTTTTGTTTACCGGTCCAGATGAGATGATACATAAAATAATAGGAATGTTATTTACAGAATGAATTATCAAAATTTTAATTTCAAGTTACTAATTTAATACAGGTACTTCAGATGCTCCAAAATAACTTCCATAACTTCCACCCAAGGAAGTTATCTTTCATGTATACAGGGTGCACATCATCAATTGGGAAAATTTTAGTCAAATAAACAACATACTACAAAAGTGTTTTATTTTGAAATAAATTTATTCTTATATGTAAATACATAAACATAGTCATTATTTATTTATTTTTAAGATTTAATTTTACAGAGAGGGGAAGGAAGAGAGACATCAATGTATGGTTGCCTTTCACCTGCCTCCAGCTACAGACCTGGCTGGAGACCTGGCTTGCAACCTGGTTATGTGCCCTGGCTGGGAATCGAACCAGCAACCTTTGGGTTCCCAGGCTGGCACCTTATCCACTGTGCTACCAGCCAGGGCTTCATTATTTTTTAAATTGTTAAAAAAATATCTCCATTTGCTACAATAATAGACTCAATTTGACTTTGCAATCTTGAGCACATTTTCATTAACTTTTCTTTATCCATGGACATCATGTTTTCAGTCTTAGCTTTAATAGCCTCCTTATTGGAATGAGGTTGTTTATGAACTTCTCACTCACAAATGCTCCATACAGAATAGTCTCAAGGATTTGCATCTGGTCAACTAGGCAGCCAGATTTCCTTTGACCAGAATTCAGGAACATTGACACTGAAACATTCTTGCATCCTTTTGGTGTTATGTGCTGGTGCACCATCTTGTTGGAAAATAAAATGACATCCATTTATGACTTGCTTCATCAATGGTAC
The DNA here is from genome assembly GCA_004026585.1 of Noctilio leporinus. NCBI lineage: Eukaryota > Metazoa > Chordata > Mammalia > Chiroptera > Noctilionidae > Noctilio > Noctilio leporinus. The sequence continues at coordinate 94,627 of PVIW01004837.1, read as the reverse complement.
AACTACTCTGAAAACGTCAAGGTAAACATCCTGGATCTTCGTTGATGATCTCCTGGATTCTGTGTACAATACCTGAACTTGTGCGATTCTTGTGTACCTTATGTGTTTTCCTTGTTGGTGTGATGACATCAGGATTGGCATCATACACCTCCTTCATGTTGTCAGTTGTACATGAAAGGATGTTATTGAAGTCCACGATTTCCTTAACAGTTCACCCCACATGCAGTCCAGAAATTATGGTTGCTCCAACATCGTATTCCTTCAACATGATGGTGGCTCTCAGAATTTAATACTTTATATCTGAAACAATGATGTTAAATCATAACCTTAGAAACGTAATTTTTCTAAATTAATGTGAGCATCTTTATCTTCAGCATGTGATAAAGCATGTAAAATGAGATGCAAAGTTATTGCCAATTGATAGTGAGCACCCTGTATATATAGTACACAATGTAATGAAATTAGTAATATACCCCAAAAGCCAGCAACATTGAAATGGAACACAGGGAAAAAACAAATTTACATGGTTCAGTGTATGGGTAACCCAAAGCCTTGAAATTGAAATTTCATTAATATTTGGATTCATAAATAGTTTTTAGTACCCACAAATCTTGCACTAATGTACATAATGAGCAGTATGTATGTTTTCATAAAATTCTATACATTTTCCTAATTAGGAAACAGAGGACACCAACATGCCCAGCATTCCCAGACTGTCTGGAATGAGGGCCTTGTTATCTCACTCCAGTACTTGCCCTGGGCATTCTCCCTAACCTGTAGTATGTGGACAAGAGGACCAAAGTCTAAGTCCTAAAGGGGTGTGAGGGCCAGGGGGGGACTGTTTCAGGAACACTCAAGGCATTTTAGGGGGAACTTGTCAGTGTTAATGATTGAAGCCTGAAAGCCAGGAACAAGTCGAACAGAACTCCCAGGCAGCCTGGGAATGGAAGAAGTTGCCCCTGAGCATTTTAGACAAGCAAAGGTGGGAACTGAGTGATGCTCTGGAGCATCTCCTGGAGACAAGGAGAGAAGGTATCATCTTTACATGGTGTGATTAGGAGACACTATTTTTTAACATTTTATTCATTATTTCCAGAGAGAAGGGCAAGGAGGGAGGAAGAAAGGGAGGGAAACATCAATGTATGGTTGCCTTCACCTACCTCCAGCAACCTTTGGGTTCACAGGCCGGCACCTTTCCACTGAGCCCCAGCCAGGGCTCAGGAGAGACCTCTTGAAGGAAGTAATATTAAGGCTAAGGCCTGAAGGAGGTGAACCAATCAGATGAGTGGGAAAGAAGAGCCTTCAGGGAAGTTACCAGAACGTTTGAAGGTCCAGGAGCTGCACAGACACTTGCAACCTATATAATGTTAACCCATGTCACCCCAATAAGTTTTTTAAAAAGCAAGCTGGAAAGACGTTGACATAAAGAACATGGCATGTGGGGCCAGGACACATGATAGTTGGGATGTGGTCCTAGGAGAAGGCCATTGATGGTATTTACATAGCAGTGCACGCTGAGCTGGTTTTCATTTGTACAAAATTGCCCTGGCTGCTGGGTGGAAAACATTGGGTGGGACAGGCAGGAGAGGAAATGAGAGAAGTTAGATATTGCCTTAGAAAGGAGATACCCTTCTTCCTCTAAGAAAGTAAGGAAAATATTTACTTGAGGGACTTCCGGCCAAGATAGAGCTGGATATGCTCCACCTCCTTCCACAGCTGAGAGAGGGCAGCTGCCTCAGAGCTGGAGACAACTGGAGATTCAGGAGGGTTGAGCTGCATGGAGGTCCAACAGAGGGAGATGGGAGGAAGAGATGCTCATCCTCCAGGTGGGTGGGAAGGGTGGAACAGGTATAGAGAGGATGCTGTTTGGCAGTGAGATGGCTGCAGCAGGACTGGCTGCGGTCAGTGGAGAGTGCAGTCACACATTGTCAGAAAAGTAGGGACACCTGGGGAGTGCTCCCAGTGCCAGACCATGCTGCTTGGCTTACAGTTACAGTGCTGGGGGTGGGGGCGGGATGGGGGTGGGGATGGAGCCTCATTGCTTCTGACTGGAGGCTGATGGGGGTTGGGGTGGAGGGGGAAGCTGCCAGTCTCTCAGCAGAGTTCATTTGTTTGGAGGTCCCTGTGGGACCCACCCAATCTGGGAACCATGGCTAGAGCAACAGCTGGAAAGGCACCAGTCCCATGCTGGAGACAGGAGAGGTGCCTGGAGTGGGGGGCCAGTGCTGAGCAGGCAGCATTGCTCTCTCTTGGACCCCTACCCCACTACAGCATCACAACGTAGTGAAACAAGTGGCCCAAGACTGACGAATACCTAAGGCTCTGCCCCTTGCTCCTTACAATGTAACAGATGTGACAGTTCTACCTAAGACACAGAGGCAAACATAGAAGGCTGTCAAGTTGAGGAGTCAGAGAAGTATGACTCAGAAGAAGGAACAGATCAAGGTTCCAGTGGGAGAACTAAGCCATAAGGAGAGAGCCAGCCTAACACATGCACAGTTTAAAATGCTGGAGATAAAGATGCTCACAGCCCTGGCTGGTGGCACAGCGGATAAGGCACCGGCCTGCAAACCCAAAGGTCACAGGTTCGATTCCCCAGCCAGGGCACATAACAAGGTTGCAAACCAGGTCTCCAGTCAGGTCTGTGGCTGGAGGCAGGTGAAAAGCAACCATACATTGATGTCTCTCTCTCTCTCTGCCTCTCTCTCTTCCCCTTTCTAAAAATAATAAATAAAATCTTAAAAAAAAAAAAAATGATGCTCACAGACTTGACAGTATGGCAAACACAGACGGGAAGAAGTGAAGGCTATGCTAAGTGAAATGAAGGAAAACCCACACAAAACCAATGGTGAAGGGAAGAAAACTGTGGTTCAAATCAATTATTTGGAATATAGGAAGAATAAACAGTCAACCAGAACAGAATGAAGAAAAATAATTTTTAAAAACCAGAAGAGGTTTAGGGACCTCTGGGACAAATTTAAATATGCCAATATCCAGCCCTGGCTGGTATGGCTCAGTGGACTGAGTGCTGGCCTGTGAACCAAAGGGTCGCTGGTTCGGTTCCCAGTCGGGGCACATGCAGACCAGGTCCCCAGTGGGGGGGGGGGGGCACATGAGAGGCAACCACACATGTCTGTTTCTCTTTCTCTCTCTCTCTCCCTCCCTTTCCCTCTCTTTAAAAATAAATAACTAAAAATTAAAAAATATATATGCCAATATCCAAATCATAGGGGTGCCAGAAGGAGAAGAGGAAGAATAAGAAATTGAAATTTTATGTGAAAAAATAATAAAAAGTTTCCTATTTTGGAGGAGATAGACATACAAGTCCAGAGAGCACAGAGAGCCCCAAACTAGCTGGACTCAAAGAGGACCACACCAAGACACATCATGATTAAAATGCCAAGGATTAAGGATAGGGGGGAAGTCTTAAAAGCAGCAGGAGAGGAAATGAGAGTTAGCTACAAAGGGTCTTCTATGAGATTGTCCGCTGATTTCTCAAAACAAACTTTGCAGGCAAGAAAAGACTGACAGGAAGTACTCAAAGGGATGAAAAGCAAGGACCTACAACCAGGATTGCTGTGTGCTGCAAAGCTATCATTTAGAATGGAAGGGCAGATAAAGTGCTTCCCAGACAAGATAAAGCTAAAGGAGTTCATCATTATCCAGCCATTATTATATAAACTGTTAAAGGGACTTATTTAAGAAAAAGAGGATCAAAATTATGAACATTCAAATGACAATAAACACAACTATCAACAACAGAACTTTAAAAAATAAGAACAAAAACTAAGCAAACAACTAGAATAGGAACAGAATCATAGGTATGGGGATCATTGGGAGGGCTATCCACTAGGAAGGGGAAGGAGGAGAAATGAGAAAATGGTGCAAGGATTAGCAAATAATTGGTGGGTACAAGATAGACAGGAGGATGTTAAGAATAATATAGGAAAGGTAGAAATAGGGGAACATATGCACAACCCATGGCCATGAACTAAAGGGGGTGTGATGCAAGGGGCAAGTGGAGTCCTGGGTAGGGGAGCAAAGGAAAAGGAAATTGGGACAACTTTAATAGCATAATCAATAACATGTGCTTAAAAAAGAAAAAAGAAAAAGAAGCCAGCCCTGGCTGGTGGCACAGTGGATAAAGGCACTGGCCAGTGAACCCAAAGGTCACTGGTTCGATTCCCCAGCCAGGGCACATAACCAGATTGCAAGCCAGGTCTCCAGCCAGGTCTGTAGCTGGAGGCAGGTGAAAGGCAACCATACATTCATGTCTCTCTCCCTCTGCCTCTCTCCGTTTCCCTCTTTCTAAAAATAATAAAATCTTTTTTTTTAATTCCAGCAAAGCAGATTTTAAAAAGCCTATAATTACTAATTTTGCTGCTTCTATGTAAATAGCAGGAAATTTTTATTTAAAATATACCTATTTTGAAAACACACACATACAAAAAAGAAAGAAAGGGAGGAAAGGAAGAAAGGAAGGAAAGGAAGAAAGAAAGGAAGGAAGGAAGGAAGGAAGGAAGGAAGGAAGGAAGGAAGGAAGGAAGGGAGGGAGGAAGGAAGGAAGAAAGAAAGAAAAGAGTCCTGGCTGGTAGCACAGTGGATAAGGCGCCGGCCTGCAAACCCAAAGGTCACAGGTTCGATTCTGCAAACCCAAACGTCACAGGTTCGATTCCCCAGCCTGGGCACATAACAAGGTTGCAAACCAGGTCTCCAGTCAGGTCTGTGGCTGGAGGCAGGCGAAAAGCAACCATATCTCTCTCCCTCTCTGCCTCTCTCCCTTCCCCTCTTCCTAAGAATAATGAAATTAAAACAAACAAACAAACAAACAAAAAAACACAAGGACGGGCTCCAGCTGCGCATGCGCAGCACACAGCTGGTTTGGGCGACTCACCCGGAGGCCAGGAGGGAAGGGGGCTTTGCCTCCCCAGGAAGGAGGCGGGGCTGGCTCGAGGGGGTGGATACTGTGAATTTAATTATAAAGAATGACCTGGTACAAAAGCCAAAAAAAGAAGAAGAAGAAAGAAAGAAAAAGAAAGGAAGGAAGGAAGAGAGAAAGAAAGAAAAAAAGAAGGAGGGAAGGAAAAGAAAGAAAGAAAAGCCCTAGCTGGTGTCACAGTGGATAAGGTGCCGGCCTGCAAACCTAAAGGTCGCTGGTTTGATTCCCAGCCAGGGCAACATAACCAGGTTGCAAGCCAGGTCTCCAGCCACTGACGTGACTGGATGTGACTGGAGGCAGGTGAAAAGTAACCATGCATTGATATTTCTTCCACTCTCTGTCTCTTCCTTCCCCTCTCTCTGAAAAAATAATAGGTAAAATCTTTTAAAAAGAAAAGAAAGAAGCAAGGAAAATAACGTAGATCTGGGTGTTTTCAGGTGAAGGGAATGAAGCTCTCCTCAGGAGTTTTGGTGCCAGAGAATCAGGAAGAGTTAGGAAGTTTGCCAAGAAGCAGCCAATGTTGAGTTAGTATAATACTAATAATTGGTACTGGGTCAAGATAGTAGGATTTTGCAATTTTTTAAATTGATTTTATTTATTTTTAGAGAGAGGGAAATGGAGGGAGAAAGAGAAAAGACACATTCAAGAGATACATTCATCTGTTGCTTTTCACAAGCCCCGAGCTGGGAATCTGGCCCTTAACCCAGGCATGTGCCCTGACTCAGAATAGAACTGGTGACATTTTGATTCACAGGCCAGCACTCAATCCACTGAGCCACACCAGCCAGGGCTAAAAATTGGTTTTAGAGACAGAGAGGAAGAGAGAGTGAAGTGAACCCCACATCTTAAAGCCCTGCAGCCACGATGAAAGAACACTATGCTTTGAGCTTAAATATCTGGTACACATTAACTAGAGAGACTGAGAGCAGGACAGGCTTCAGGGGATATGTTGCATTCTTTTAGGCCAGATCTCCCACAGGAACCTCCTGGCTAATACTGGGTCACGCTTGCCTCCAGCATTCCCAGTTTTCTGGGCAAGTCTTACAGGCCCAATGTTCTGTCCCTGGCATCAGATCACAGTCCTCAACCCGGGACGCAGTGGGGAGAGCACTTTGTTCTTCCACTTGTTTATGCATCATTGCTTCTTGTATGTGCCCTGACTGGAAATTGAACCCTCAACCTTGGCATAGGGGTATGACAGTATGACACTACCTGGCTAGGGTGGATTTTGTAATTTTTCAACATTAGATTCCCTAGGAACAAACTGAGAGAAATATGATGACTCAGAATTAGAGATGAAATTGATGCACCCAGAAAAGGGCTGACAGGCATCTGAGGTTGAATAAGTATTTGGGGAAAGGAAGAACAGACCAATCTAAATGGGAAAAAAGTGTCTGCAGGACTTGATGGAAAACAAATGGGCCAGTGAGTTTGGCGAAATAGATGGGATGTTCAACTTCCCTTTCCCTGCTCCCCACATCAAAAGAAAATCTTTTATGTAACAGGTTACTCTGGATTTCCATTGAGAATTTGGAAGACAAATCACTAATTTTTTCTTTAAAGATTTTATTATTTTTAGAGACAAGGGCAGGGAGGGAGGCAGAAAAGGAGAGGACCCTGGCTGGTAGCACAGCCCTGGCTGGTAGCACAGTGGATAAGGCGCCCGCCTGCGAACCCAAAGGTCTCAGGTTCGATTCCCCAGCCAGGGCACATAACCAGGTTGCAAACCAGGTCTCCAGTCAGGTCTGTGCCTGGAGGCAGGTGAAATGCAACCCTACATTGATTAAAAGAAAAGGAGAGAAACATCAATGTATGGTTGTCTTTCACCCGCCTCCAGCTATGGACTTGATTGGAGACCTGGCTTGCAACCTGGTTATGTGCTCTGACTAGGAATCGAACCAGCGACCTTTGGGTTGGTAAGCCAACACCTATCCGCTGAGCCACCAGCCAGGGCCCAAATTTTTTTAATTAGGAAAAAATCTTCAAGCTCTGTTTAAAGTTTTTGGCCCTGACCGGTATGGCTCTGTTGGTTGGGCATCATCCTGCAAAATGAAATGTTGCAGGTTCAGTGCCTAGGTTATAGGGTTGGTCCATCATCAGGCATATATGAGAGGCAACTAGCTGAGGTCTTTCTCTTTCTTTCTCCCTCCCTGCTTACATAAATGAATACATTTAAAGTTTCTCTTGTTTCTTGTTTCCTGTTGTAGGAAATAGAGGAAAGAAGGTGAGAAACAGGCATTAGGCCAAAAGGAAAGAGATACAAGTTCAAGAATGACCTACTGGGTTGACATGTTCATTTTTTTCCACTTGAGCTGTATACTTCCTTGATATTTCATGTCTCACTTTGAGCTCTAGATTACATCCTAAGTGCACAGAGCAACAATAGGCTTACTGTCTGCCTGAGCCTCACTCCTGAGACAGGGCAAAAGGAGAAATTCGCTGGCCTTACTATGTAAATAAGGCCTGTTAAATTTAGGAAGTTGTTGCCTCAAGTGGCCTTACAAATAGCCAAGAAACTTGTAGGGCAGTGACTTTTGTTTTCCAGATCAGCATCAGCAACACCAGGCATGGAAACTGTTAGAAATCTCAGGATCCATCCTAGACCTGCTGAATCAGAAAATTTGTTGTCCCCCACCCCTAATCTGTCTTTTATTTTTTAAATAAATTTCAGAAACACTGAACACATATTTATTTATAAGCTTTTATTAATTTTTTAAAAAAGATTTTATTTTCAGAGAGAGGGGAAGGGAGAAAGGCAGAAAGGGAGACAGACATCAACATACAGTTGCCTTTCACCTGCCTCCAGCCACGGACCTGGCTGGAGACCTGGCCTGCAACCTGGTTATGTTGCCCTGGCTGGGAATCAAACCAGTGACCTTTGGGTTCGCAGGCTGGCCGGTGCCTTATCCTCTGTGCCCTTCAGGCATTCTGACAAATGCTAAAAGGTTGAAAACCATTATTCTCTCCCTCCAAATTGTAATATGCGTCTAATTTCTAGTTTCAAGAATAGCACGTTTAGTTCTAGCTGGTGTGGCTTAGTGGATTGAGTGCTGACCTGAAAACCAATAGGTCATTGGTTCAATTTCTGTCAGGACACATGCTTGGGTTGCTCTCAGTTGGGGATGTGCAAGAGGCAACTTCTCTTGATCACACTGATATTTTCTCTCCTCTTCCTTTACCCTCTTTCTAAAAAATAAATACATCTTTTAAAAAAAATTTTAGGTTTGGGGACTCCTACTGGCTCACAAGTTTCCATTCCCCTGCTCCATGGGCCCTCAAGCCAGTCCGGGAGCAACAATTCCCCATCAAACCCGTGAACCCGTTGTCTACTCCCGCCCCTGAAATAGGTTTAAATAACTTCCTATATATAGTTAAATCATATCCCTCCATGTCCTGGCCTCCAAAACTCCGCCTTCCCAGTGATCTTAACCATCAACTTGGTCAATTTAATACATATCCTTAACAAGTAGGAATAATCTGGACCCTACATTTCCCTTGCAGCAAGTCTTTTTTTCTCTAGCTCTGCAGCCACTTTTTAGGACTCTCCCTTTTTTTTCTTGCTTTTCTCCACTGGAAATGCTTTCAAGATACTGCTCTTGGGTTTCTCCTTCAGCCACTCTTCCTCTGTTCCCACTTAAAACTCCTTCCCTGAGCACTCCCACAGGGCTGGCAAGTCCAACTACTGTGCCCACACCACCTACAGCTTCAGCACTGAGCTCCGTGGTCGAGGTCCCATTTCTGGTTCTAAGGATGTTGGTCCCGAGGTTTACTGTGCCTGTGGGGCTTTCTAGTGAGCATTCCATTTCAGCAGTCTTTCACTTAATACCAATTCTGTGACTCAAAGCTGGAATTTACTAGCCCCACTCCCAAAGGACTGAAACATTTCACCAAGGTTTGTATTAACAGCTGATAATGGCTTTTTTTTTTTTTTAAACAAGTCCAAACACATCAGAGGTTCAATAAGCTGCTTCTCTTTCCACTGTTTATTATTAATGTACAAAATATACAAAACCAAAAGAAAAAATATTCCTCAAATCCATTCTGGCTCTAACACAAGACCCTGCACAAAACCCAACCAATCCACTGTTTTCATAGAAAACAACTGATGCTGAGACAAGTGAAGGAGAGGACTGGGTAAGGACCAATTGTGTTCTTCAACGCACCCAGGAAGGCCCTTGGCAGGGATTCAGAAGTGGTCTCATATCGACAAGGTCCCAGGTGAGGACAATGTGTGCTAACTCCCAAGGTGGTGCTTGTAGTGCGACTGTTGAACCCAGAGGGCCAGGTTTCAGTTCCTGAAAAGCTGGTCTCACTGAAGTGTGTTAGTTTCCACAATGAGCAAATATATGCAAGGTGAACCACCACCACCAGCCAAAACCTTCACTGGATGCAAATGTGATTTTTCCATCACTGAACCCAGCAGACCCAAATGCAGACTCCCATGTTCACAGAAGATTGCAGAGTCTAACTTGAGAAAGGACTTACAAAGTGTTCAGCCTGTGTTGGGAGGGGAAAGTGGGGACCTCTTTCAGTGCAGTGGGATATCCAATATCCCCTTTTACTATCTCCCCATTCCATGAGGAATAATGAACTTGGCTTGGATGATTTTGTAAGTGCAACTGATCCCACATCAGAGCTCGGTGCATGGGGAGGACTCAAAATAGGAGGGTACAGGTGTTCTCCAGGATAACCAGCTTAGGTTCTCAGACATTAAAGGTAATATTGGGAAGGGAGACTTGGGGTTACAGGGCAAATCTCCTCACAAAGTGAAACCAACTGAGTCTTCTCTTGAGCAGTCAGGGTACAGAATGTATCCAGTCTCCTCCCCCACACTGGGGGAGAGAGTGTACATCAATGTGCACCAGTGATCAGAAAACCCCCAGGAACACAAGCGGAACTGAAGCGGCCTGCTCCTCCTCAGCTGGGGAAGGGACAAACGGGCCTCACAGAAGCCATAACAGGGCAAAGGAGCAAGGCTACAGCCCATGGGGGTATGGGAGGGCAGGCAGGGTCCCTAGGGCAGGGGGGGCCCATTGACCCCTGGGTGGTAGAAGGCACAGCTGTTCTCATAGCGGCAGTTGCCCTTCATCATGAAGTGTCGGCAAACAGGGCGGTTGGACATGTCTGGAAAAGAAGGTGATACAATTAGATAGGTCAATACCACCCTCACCCACTTCCAAGTCCATGGCATCCTGAGAACTGTCTTTCAGAGAGAGAGCCCTGGGGATCTGGGGGAAGAGCATAAAGGTAAGAATAGCCATGCTTGCTAGGTAGCGACCTCATGTTCTACATGGCATTACTAGGGCTGTGACACTCCCAGAATCTTCAAAGAAAAACCATATAGGGGGCAGGGACCATCCTCACCTCCTCCATGGCTGTGGCCTCCATCATGCCCTCGGTGGCCCCCTCCTCCATGGCCAGGGCCATCATGACCGCGGTGCTCATGAGGTGGTGGCCCTCGATGGTCATGGCCTCGGTGACCAGGGACATCATGAGGCCGGTGGCCATGGGGTCCCCCATGTCCAGGACCTTCATGGGGACGATGTCCACCATTTCCACCCATGCTTCCACCAGGACCTTCATGAGGACGATGGCCACTGCCACTGCCCATACCACCACCAGGGCCTTCGTGGGGGCGATGTCCTCCACCCATGCTACTGCCAGGGCCTTCATGAGGACGATGCCCACCACCTCCAACCATGCCCCCACCAGGGCCCCCTCGTCCATTTGGGGGTCCTCCTCCAGAGCGGCCTCCTCTGGCCCCTCGAAATGGAGGAGGAGGTGGTGGAGGAGGTTCATTTCCTCCTCGGCCTCCACGACCTCTATGGTATGGTCCAGGACCAGGTCCTGGACCTCCCCGCATTGGGCCACCCCGCATGGGATCACCAGGGCCATCCCAGAAGGGATCACCCCCACGGGGAGGGGGTGGGGGACCTAGAAGACGTGGACCCACTGGCCCACCAGGGCCCCCAGGGCCTCCATGAGGACCTGTTAGGAAAAAAAAGGGAGAGAGACATTGTTAGCTTAGAAACAGCTCTGAGAGACCTGTTATGTACTCAGAAATTGTTCCCTCCCAGCCCACACCACCTTCCATCTTTCAGTCTATCACTGGGCCAAAGTTAAGCAGATAAGCCCATTCAACATGTTACTCACCACCTACCTGGCATAGGTCCCCCAGGGCCTGAGGGAAAGTGCTGCATTCCCTTGGGGCCTCCAGGGCCTCCTTGTGGAAAACCATTGGCTATTGGACCAGGGCCTAAGAGTCCATGAGGTACTGTTAATGAAAAAAAAAACAGGAGTCAAATAGCAAGAGGATTCTAGAAGAGTGACATGAATTCTCACTTAGGTGTGCCCAACTGATCCCTCAAGACCAACCTGGCAGAGCAATGACCTCTGGGTCTAGTCTTCCCTTTCCATGTCAGGCACCAAGTAACAATACTCCTATTTCCTCAACCCCACTCAGGATTCCTCCCCCAGCCTTAGGCTGGCCCTGGTAATTACCCAGCATCTGCTTGATCTTGTCTGAGTAATCTGGTTGCTTTAGTAGTTCCTCTGAAGGATGACTATTTGGGCTACCCTGTGAGGCAGGATCAAGAGATCAAGGTCAATAGAGAGCAGTTGCTCTCACCAGCAGAGAAAGGGAGAGACAAGAGGAGGTAAATGGGAAGATGAGAAAGACGGGGGTAAAAGGAAGGGACATTCCAGACAAAGTGAAAAGAGGAAAGTGGGCTGGTACCATGATGGAGGTGAGGATCTCCTGGACATTGATGCCTCCTCCTCCAGGACCTTGGGGGCTCTTCCCAGCACCCATGCTTCCCATAAGATTGGCCAGAACAGGAGGCAACTTGGAGCCACCTGCCCCATCAGGTGAGCCACCAGCCTCCCCAGGCTCCAGAGTTTCAGCATATGGGGTCTCATCCATGGAACACTCCTGAAAGCAGAACAGAACAATGGGGACTAACTGCAGAATAGAGAGAAAGGCTCCATGAAAGCTGCATTAACCTCAATCACCCCATTACCACATCACACTCACCTCATCTAGGGGGATGAGCTTTGGGGGTATAGGTTCGTAGGACTCAGGATCAGGCTCATGAGGGCTAGCAGAAACGGCACAGGTGAAGCAAAAAAAAGAATGACAGTCAAATTATTTACTCAGACCCTGGAATTTCTTCCTAATCTCCACCGTTTCTTAATTACCCCAGGGCATGCTCCCCTCATGAGTCTGAGTGCTCAATCCTCAGGGCATGAACCCCTTTCTGCTTACCTTTCCTTGTTTAGGAAGAGCTCCTGAAGGATTCCTTTCTCCCGCTCAGCCTGGATGTATCGCTCCTGACTATTGCTTCCAGGGGTCACAAGAGGTGAGGGCAGAACCAGGGGCCGGGGGCACACCCATGGTACCTTCTCCTCCATGTTGTCATGGCTCAGACGCCGAGCCGTCTCAAATGCATGTCGGTCTGACAGTATCTCTCGCTTAGCTGCCTCACCAAAATCCTTGATCTTGTTCACATTAACTGTTGGCAAGGAGGACAAGAGCACAAGGGAAAGTAAGTGCAACTGTATCCTTTTAAAACTCTATACCTATCTATTACATAGAAAACTTGACTTCTAAAAAAAAAAAAAGAGAAAACTTGACTTCCAACCTCGTTCAGTTTCATCCAGTTCAAAATAGAAATATTCTCTCAGTTTGCCCTCCTCAGGCCACGTCACAGTTTTTCTCTTCCTGCCTTTCCGGGTCAGCTGACTGGCATCACCAGGACTCTCCACTGGCTTTGCATCCAGAGCTCCCGGGTCCAAAGAGGCTGTAAGAAGGAGAGGTTTCAGACCTGGGTCCTTTCTCTTAGAAAACCCCCAAACCTGGACAACTTTCTAGACTTACCGGTATCTAGGAGCTCTGGGACTTCCACAGGGGGAACTGGAGTCCCTGGTCGGTCTGTGTCCATAGCCTCAGAAGGAGGTGCTGGCTCTGGGGAAGAAGATTTGGCTGTGCTTGGTTCTGTGCTTGTTTTCCCTTCAAACGGGCTTGGCTGTTGTGAAAGAAAAAGTTAATGAGCTGACAGAAAAGCCAAGGTCAAGGCAAGACAATTAGTCCATGATCCTAGGCAGGATCCCCCAACAGTTCATATAAATGAAGATCTACGTCAAATACTGCCCACTACCACCAGGAGACACACAAACTGCTCTTGCCCTCCTGACTCCAAGCTGCTAGGCCCTTCCTTCGACTTTGCCTTTACACCTAGTCACTGACATCTGCTGCCCAGGGCCCAGACCTTGGCAGCTGTAGGTGACAGCACCTTCTTCTTCTTCTTAATTTTGATGCCCGGAACAGGTGCTGAATTGAGTGCATCCAGGAAGCCCAGGCCCTCCATAGCTAAAAAAGGAAAAAGTATAAATGGAATCATCATACCTCCTTCACAATCCTACTCCTATATAGCCTGGGCAGAAAAGCAGGTCATTGGAGAACCTGCTTCAACTTGGCACACAATAAACTCAAGATGACCAGCAAGCATATGCACAAGAAATTCTTCACATTATTTCTATTAAAAGCAGGGAAGCCATGGTTTGGGGTTATGAATTAAAACTCAGGTAATGGACAAACCAGTCCTGTGGACATTTCAGTTTTCTGCCAGCTGATAGTGTCCCTAACCAGTCAACCTGAAGATCACACCTCCCACTTCATCTCTAAAGTTACTCCTAAGAATTCTTACCAAAGTTTTTGAAGTGCAAAAATTAAAGGATACGAAGAAATCAAAGGAAAATGGAGGAAAATAGTAAAAAGAAACACTGCCAAATTTATTCCTATGAAGAGTTTGCTCCCAATTTAAACATTCCTCCAACTTTGGACTTACGCTGTGGTGGGATGATCTTCACTTTGATCTCTTTGGTAGCATTGGGTGTTGTGTTGAGAGGCTTATACTTCTTCTCCGCATGGAGTGAAGCATCTCCTGGGGAGGCTGCAGAACTGTTAGAAGAGGAACTGTTTAGAACAACTACTTGGCCTTTCTTTCTCCAACCTCAGACCCAGCCCATTCATAAGCTAGCATACGGTCCATACCTCTGACGCTTGAGGGGGATGGGCTTAAGGTTATATTTGTCAGAAACCACCACTGCACTGGCATTCTTCTTCACAGGCACCAAAGATGGGGTCTCCAGCTCTAATCCTGGGGAAAAGGCATAGTGTGGGGTTGAACTCACAGCCCACACCCTCTGAACTTTTCCTCTCAGTTCACCTAGTCTTGTATAAGCCCCAGAGCTTCACCCACTAGTCCTCCCTCTTTCACATGTCATAATGCAGTAACCCCAGGCAGCCAATAGTCTCACCAGTGGAGCGGAACTTGGCATGGCTTGGGGCTGTGGTTCGAAGAGACTTGGGCTTTTCTTTCTTTTTCTCTGGGGCCTCCTCAGCCCGAGGCTCAGCCTTCACCTCAGTGAAAAGTCGCTCAGGAGGGGTGCTTCGACTTTTTCCCTCTTCTTTACGTTTTTTCTTATCTTTCTCTGCCATGGAAAAAAAAAAGTAGAAAAATATTTTATTTAAAGGAAAGTCTGCCAGGCAGAGGTGAAGCAACCTGAGGACAATGAAGGCCACATCACAGTGGGATGAAGGATTTCAGAGCTTACCAGCAGGCTGGGTGCTACTCTGGGAGCGGATGACAGCCATCCAGTCACTGACAAGGACTGAGGCCAACTTCCGGAGCTCTGCAGGTGACAGAAAGGGGAAATGCCTAAGTAACTTAAAATATTATTCCTCCAAGCCCTGGCTGGTGGCTCAGTGGATAGGCGCTGGCCTATGAACCCAAAGGTCGCTGGTTCAATTCCTAGCCAGGGCACATAACCAGGTTGCAAGCCAGGTCTCTAGCCAGGTTCGTGTAGCTGGAGACAGGTAAGGCAAACCATACATTGATGTTTCTTTCCCTTTCTTCCTCCCTCCCTGCCCTTCTATCTAAAAATAATGAATAAAAACTTTCTTAAAAATAGAACAAAAAAACTACATTAATGCTTCATATGTACAACGGTGGGCAAAAGTTGGTTTACAGTCCTGAGTACATGATACAGTTTATTCTTGTATTATTTATTTGTATTACTTGTTAACCTACTTTTGCCCACCCCCTGTGTATCTCATGTAACTATCACAACAATCTAAAGATTTTTATTTATTTACTTTTTAGTGGGGAAGGGAGAGAGAAAGAGGAGGAGAGAAACATTAGTGTATGAGAGATACAGCTGGGGAACCTGGGCCACAACCCAAGCATGTGCCCTGACTGGATTTTGAACCTGTACCCTTTTGGTTTGCAGGCTGACACTCAATTCACTGAGCCACACAAGCCAGGGCAACCTAAAGACTTTTAATCTCCTTTCACAGGTACAGAAGCAGAGATTTAGAGTCATAAAACTAGAAAGTGGCACAATGAATCCAATATCTATGCTCTTCCCCTTCTGTTAGAAGAACAGAAACTAAAATCAGGAGAAAGGTCGGAAGAGTTCAAGTATCTAAAGGACTACTAGATTTTAAAATAAATAGCATTATTCTATTATGTCCTAAAGGCAAACTTAATGCAAAGTTTCAAAGAAGCTAATTTAAATTAATCTTACAAGAGACTTCCTAGGCAACGTTTTTTTTTCTCATTCTAAAATGCTGCTATTGATTATAGCTTTTTTTTTCTTTTTAAGATTTTATTCATTTATCTTTAGAGGGGAAGGGAGGGAGAAAGAAGAGAGAAACATCAATGTGTGGTCTTCTCTTGCACGCCTCCCAAATGGGGACTTGGCCTGCAACGCAGGCATGTACCCTGACTGGGAATTAAACCAGTAACCCGTTGGTTCACAGGCTGGCCCTCAATCCACTGAGCTACAACTACTACTAGCCAGGGCTGATTATGGCTTTTTATTTTATTATTTATTATTTATAGAGAGATGGAAAGGGAGAGAGACATCAACATATGGTTGCCTTTCACCTGCCTCCAGCTATGAACCTGGCTGGGAATCAAACCAGCGACCTTTGGGTTCACAAGCCAGTGCCTATCCACTGAGCCACCAGCCATGGCTTGATTATGGCTTTTTAATTAAGTACAACAAGAACGAAAAAAAGAGCTTTAAAACAGACTAATTTAGGGTTGTGGTTTATCTAAAGAAAGAATTTAAAAAAAATCAAAATGTGTAAATACATGAAAAAAATACCTTTGTAGCTCTTTCTTTTTGTACCTGGCAAATAACACCTCTTATCTATGGCATCTTTCTTTTTGCCAACATGTCCACTCACTGAGATTACCATATAACATCAAAACCTAACTTTTCAAAAACAGTCACATAACTGGCAATTTCTGTACCTAAGGCAAGATGAATCCCAAAGCATCCTCAATGCAGGAATACCCTAAAATCTTTATAGAACAATTGAAATTATGGTTTAGTAAAACTTCACTACAGTCAATAAAGAACATACAAATTTCAGTATCCAAAGGAAGTATAGAAATCTACATCCAAAAAAAGGAAGTGCAATTCAGGCAGCTGGAAAACAGGACAGTATACGTGACAACTAGGAAACACAAGACGGGCAATGACTTAATGGGCTTTTCTGAGATACATGTTATACAACAAATTATTATTAAAGCTACTCTGGAGGGAGATACTCTGAGATGTCACAAAAATAGTGAAGTGCTCTATATCTAAAAAGGGTTAAAAACTGGGAATTAATACAACTAACAGTGTGAAAAGCCCTGACTGGTGTGGCTCAGTGAATTGAATGCCAGCATGCAAACCAAAGGGTCACTGGTTAGATTTCCAGTCAGGACACATGCCTAGGTTGAGGGCCAGGTCCCCATTTGGGGGTGTGAAAAAGGCAACCACACATTGATGTTTCTCTCCCTCTTTCTCCCTCCCTTCCCTGCTCTCTAGAAAGAAATCAATAAAATTTTAAACAACAGGAATGAAGCTATGGAATGTTTTTTACCTAAAGGATTTGGCCCATGCCCTATAGGAAGGTGCTTATTGACAAATCTATTGTATCTATTGTTAGGAAAATAACAATATACCAGATATTGTTAAAATGTCCCAGAATGTGCTGTTTTTATAGAGAAGAACTGAAGTCAAGGATGATAAGACATTCCATGATGATACTTTTTCCACCCAAAGAATTTTAAGTGTACGATTTTTACACTAAGAGATCTTTTTTTTTTTACACTAAGAGATCTTAAGAATCAGCTTCTAGTTAAAGTATCTTACATTCAATAGTAGAGAAATGAACAAAATCCATTCAAATCTGAAACTAGGAGAGAGGGGACAGGTTAGAGGAACTAAATTTTTTTTTCTTTTTAAAAAGAGAAAAGCAAGGTTAAGTAAACAGAGAAAGAAATAAAGGTACAGTCCAAGGACGGGGACAGACACAGTGGAAGTAATGGAGGAAGGCCAAGACAGAGGAAGGGTTGGCCCCTACCTTCATCCTCACTTGACTTGCTCAGTTGCTTCACCAGTTTGGCTGTGTTGTTCTATGAGAGATGGAGAGTAGGAAAAGGTAAATGCCAGGAGGACAGTAAGACCACTCAGAGCTAATAACCCCTTATGCTCACAATCTCTTCATAGTCCCTTAACAGTGACTAACACTGATGCTGTATTTACCTTTTACAAAACCTTTGTGGGCATAATCTTTACTTAATCTTTAGAATAATCTAATTAGGTAAGTAAAATTATTCCCATTTTATAGATGGAAGAAACTGAGGCTCAGATATTATAGAGTATCCCAAGCCACACACTTATTAGAGATACACTTGAACCAGGTGTTCTAATTCCAAATTCCGTTTTTTTTTTCCCTTTCTACCCCACAGGCCCAAGGTCACAGCCACACTGGAGTCAGTGTAAGTTTTGCATCTGTCAGGTTAAACCAAAAAGGACACACTGCGTGGTAAAGACTGAAGGTACCTGCTTGAGATGGTCTACGGTGAGTGGTAGGTGCTGCAGGGTCAGTAGAATTTGCTGCAATAGGGGAATGTTGTTTGTTGTCTTTGAATATGTCAACCAATTATTAAGAAGTTTGTAGCCACCAACGTCAATAAACCTGTAGACAGGTAAGAGAAGAATCTGATGCCCTTCCTAAATTTTAGAAGAATCACATCCCATACCCCTAGTTCCTCATCAACAACCCAGCTTCACCTCCCTCACCTTCTAATATCTTCCCATTCCAGCCACTCAGATCCCCACTTACTTGACCAATATTTCTGGTGACCGGGTCTGCAGGAGAATGTTCAAGTAAGTGCATCGACTCACCATCTTTCGTGCTTCCTTCATCAGACTGTGGGAAATGATTGTGTTAGGAATGGAACAGAGAGAGACAGCCTCTTCTTCGGGCAGCAGAGCCTCTAATTGTGTTTGTGGAGATTCCTGATAACTTGGGATTTTGCTTACAAATGGGGAGAGTTACATGGGCCTCCTGGAGATTGGCATGGATCCAGAGTGAAATAAAAACCCAGGAGGAATAACCCTGGCTGCACAGTGGATAGGGTGCTGGCCTGCGAACCCAAAGGTCGCAGGTTCGATTCCCCAGCCAGGGCACATAACAGGGTTGCAAACCAGGTCTCCAGTCAGGTCTGTGGCTGGAGGCAGGTGAAAAGCAACCATACATTGATGTCTCTCTCCCTCTCTCCTTTCCCCTCTTTCTAAAAATAATGAAATAAAATCTTTAAAAAACAAAACAAAACAAAACAAAAACCCAGGAGGAGGATGGAAGACAACTGAGGAGACAGTCTCTGATCTGGGGATGGGCATCACTGTTTCCCTAACACACAAGATACATCTGATTCCGCTTGCAGGTGAAGAGTCCTATCCCTCAACAACCAGCCTTTAGTAGTTTGTTCTGGACTGGCTTAGCCATTTGCTCATCCTGGGAAACTTGAGGATATCATGAAAGTGATAGCTTGCAGGTGTGAAACATGACCCAAAACAGAACTAAGAATTCTGTCACCTGGCTCCCAGCTTCCTTCCTTCCAATGGTGACTCCCTTGAGACTGTGGATATACAAATATCTAATTCCATTATAGCCAGGTGCAAGGAATCACCTTTTCCTAGCACTTATTCTAAAAGTACTGAATTTCAGGCCTATCCCACTGACTTTTCCTTTCCTCTCCAGGAACACTCAGTACTGTCTGCCTTAATTACAACATATAACATCCTCTACTTGCAATGAATCCAAAAAAGGGTACACTCACCTGAAGATCTTGGAAATTCCATCCACATTCTTGACTTCCCCTTCTCGGTTAAGGAAGCTATCCAGACCCTTGAGAAGCTCTTTGGGGTCTATGGGACCCGAACCCATGATCGAGGCTTCTAAGAGAGAACAAAACAGATCCACAGACTAAATGGATGTCAAGGACAGTACCAGGATGCTAATAAATTTATTTCTATATCTGACAAAATGGTGACTAATTATTCAATTTAGATTCAACTACACTCACCATTTTCAAGATAAAATTGTCAGCACTAAGAAAATAGCTCTGGCAAGTTAAGCATGGTGCTAATGACTATATGGGAAAACAATTCAGTTGGCAGACTGGGGCAAGCCCCTTCTTTCCCCCTCCCTGTTACATCCTTCCTATGACAGCTGAACTTATTAGTTAATATTAGATCTAAGATTCACATTCTCATAACAAAATGCTCAATTCTCCAAGGCATTTTTGCTTTTTGTTAGATTCTTGTCTCTCCTTAGTTGCTAGTAAATCTGAAAAAACTGACTTGATAAGAACTGCACCAATCTTGGGTATTGGGCTAAAATGTCTTCAAAGATTAATCAATCCCTTTTTATTATATAACCCATTAACAGTCCTAATCACAAGTGGCAGGATATGTGTGCTGCTCACACCAGGAGACAATCAGTTTAAGTGATAGGTGATTAAGAAACAAAACTTGAAAAAAGAACCTTTCCTCAGGGGAGGTATGGGTAGCTTCCAAAAATGGAGACAAATGGATGTAAAGAAAATCAAGCAGGTCCTCCGAAGCCCTAAGTAGAATGTCACTTATTAACCAAACACTGCATACCTTTTTACTGTTCTGAAGTTAAGAGCAAGATTGGTCTGTGATCTCAAAAGCAAAGATGCAAATCTGACCCCCAATTGTCCCCCACCCAAAATCACATCATTATCCAAGATCCCCAAGAAAGGCCTGACATTAGAAATCATGAAGCCAGAAAGAATGGAATAAGGGTAGACACTGGAAAAATGCCTGTACATTGTAAGTAGCTACTTTAGACTAAACTAGAAAAGGAGTTAATTAAAAGTTAAACCACTTTTATGGGACAGGGAAGTATGAAGCAATTACTAAGCCAGAAACCAAGTTTCAAAGAGGTAGTTGAGAATCAGTATGGTTCAGATTGGTATCTTTATCCACAATGCCTTGAAACACCTCTGAGAACCAAAAAAGAAAGTCACCTCAGTAACATCTACATTTGGGAAATCAGGTTACCACTGGGTAGGAATGAGGTGAGAGAATCACCTTGTGCATCCTGCTTCTAATACAGTTAACAGACATAATCCCACCAAAGAGTGGGAAAAACAGGGTTTTACAAAGATGACTATTATTTTATGCAGAAATAAGAACAGTTTTCTTACTAGTTCTCAGACAAAACACAATGTCAACCTTTAAGTCCTCCCAACAAAAAGGTCCATAAATTTCTAAATGCAAAGGTCCTAATAACCTAAACAAGAAAATGTAGAAGCAGGGAGGTTGGTATTTGAGATGTTAAGCTGTGGGCTGAATAGACAGAGAAGTTAACAAATGCTGAGAGGTGAGCAAATCTAATTGTGCTGACTGCTGCCCTGAAAACACCACAAGTACAGATAGAACCTGAAGTCAGAGGAAAAAACATTGAAGTAGAATACCAGATAAGATTAGAAGTGTGCAGGCCAAATCCATTGAACTGTGGTGATGATGCTTATAGAAACAGACACAGGAATAAAGGAATTTTTTCCACATAGTAAGATATGTAATGTATAGACACTACAAAGATAGATACAGGTATAAAACAATTTTCCACCTATTGGAACTGTAAAAGCAATGAACAAATCTAAATAATATACATCATCAGCAACCAAATGTATACAATTTGACAAAAAGCCTTCAATTAATGTAATTTCAAACCAGTAGACCTGAACACAGCTGACCCCACTGATTCAAACCCAGAGTTGAATATCTATCACCTTGGAGAACTCCGTTACATATCCAACTAGCAGCAAAGCCAATAGGACTGCTACCCCTTACTTCCTACAGAAGCTCAAAAAATTATCATCTGAGCTCAAATGTTCCTTCACTTAAAGAGGATGGGACACAAGGGCTCAATTTGTACAAAACTAAATTGTCTAGTGCCTTCTGCTGGAAATAAGACCCAGGAGCTTTTTCATTCTCATTCCTAAGCAAGACGAGTCAGTCAAGAAAAGCTAAGAGACAAAGCAGAGGAAATGTTACTCAATTTCCACTATTTTTTCCTACATTTTGGAAATACGATTAGCAAAACTAAATTTTGTCTCACATGTACCAATCTTGTGATTAAAAATGGTAAGTTTTTTCATTGTAGCTTTCCTACAAGATTAGCTTTCACTCATTTAAAGTTAAGGACCCCAAGTTAACTGACAACCAAATTTCCTCTTTTAAAGTCAGTACATTTTGAAAGAGGTTCCAAGGCATTCAAATGGAAAGGAACACAGCCTAAATTTCTGGCACATTCCTTAGTAGAAAAGGCAAGTGAGCTGACCAGGGAAGGAGACACAGTGACCAATTATCATAGTCATAATCTACAGCCTGCAATGAAAGCTTGAGGGAGCTTTCTGAAACCAAAAATAATCTAGGGCATGATATATTTTAATTTCTTGTAGGCAGCACAGACAGTTGAGGGGTAGGTGGGACACAAGCCCTGATCAATCTCCACCTTGTCCTATGCTGTTTTCTCCTTAGAGAGGATGTTGCCAGCAGAGACCAGCACTAACACAAAACACTATGGAGTTTCCTACTGTTCTTACCGGAGATAAAATTTAAAAGTCCTAAAGTGACCTGTCTTCTGCCTCCAAAATGAATTTTACTTGACAGTTATTCAATAGGGTGAAAAATATTTAACTTGGCTGAAGTTATTCCATACTCATCACCAATGAAACAGATTGGTGAAACAGAGAGAGACTGGTTCAGGACAAAAATTCTTTGCAAGTCAGAGCCTTTTTTAAAAACAATGCCAACACTCTTCTAACAAATAAGCCTGGGTTTACCTTAAGAGGATTTAGCACTTCTGGAAATGAAAATACTTTGTACCTAACCCTTTACAGATTCCTTCCATTCTTCAGTGTTTGAGGTATTTCCTAGCATGACTCAACAGTGGCCTGAATTATGTCTCTCAGGTGATTTTCGAGGTTGTACCTTTCTTCGAAGTCCCTATCCCTCATTTTGAAAACCTGGTACATAAGCTCCCCAAATACTTATTTGTGAAATCACCATCCCCACCCCAACAGAAAACAATCCGGGTAGAACTCTGGACACAAACTACAAAGACCAGGTTCTCTGGATGGATTTGGTTTTCCTAGAAGACTGTTTCCCATCTCCCATGTTAATGAAGACTTTATTAATCCCCTGCCCACTAAAGGTGAGGAACCCTAGTGGGCAGAATGTTCAGCTCCCAAAGAAGGTACGCTGCAGAGGCACATGGCAAACTGCTTACAAGATTAAAAACCAAAACCCAAACCAAACCAAAAAAACTTGTGGTAAATAGACATGTGGAAGAGTCCCTCCCATCCAATCCATAAAGTTTAATAATTTGAGAATTCATACCCAGTAGAAAATTGGCCCTGAAGTCTCATCCAAGTCACCACATGGCAGCTGTACAAAATGGTTTTCCAGTTCTGCCTAGAACCTCCATGCTTCAATGCAGGACTTAAAAAAGTAAAGTATATCAAGAACCTGATAAAGATTTGACTTTGAAACAATTGAAGAAAGGGACAGGGCACGAAATTCCACCCTCAGATAGGGATAGGGCATGGCTTTTCAACATGAACCAATTGCTGTAGCACTGCAAGAGTAGAAGTGAAGACATTACTCCCCCATAGTTTTTAAGGAATTCCTCATAGAAGGAAAAATGAGTGGCTTTTGGGAAAAAAAATTTAAAGTTGTGAAATGTAATACCAGAAAGATTTTGCTTACCAGAAACTGTAGCTTGATCCCCCCTGCCTTGAGTTTACAACTGCCGCCTCCTTTCCTAAGATTCATTTCTCATGCCAGTACCAATGTACAGGAGCTAAGCAACTGGAGACTGTGGCACAGCACGGAATACAGTTTATCCCAAAACCCAAGTGAGAATAAGGGTGATAGAGAAGAAATTCCTTAAGTACCCACTCCCCCAGATTCATTATACAAAGCAACCAAATGCAGGAAGCCCAAGGACTGGTTACTGAGTAAAACGACACTTCAGTGTCGTTAGGCCCTGTTTGCCTCAAGCTACTTTCACAAGCCCTTGTATTTTTCTCCAGTGTACCTCAACACAAATATATACATACACACAAGCTCACACACACCCTCCCCACAAAGGCTCCCAGTTTTATAGTTTAACTGGTTTTCTATCCCTGGAAACTGAAATGGGGAAAACTTTCAAGCAGTTGTGATGAGTGAAAGGTGAAAATAAAGCCATTAGGCTCTCATTGTTAAAAACTAGTTGCCGCCCCAGGAGATAAACAGCTGGAAAGTCTAATTGATCACTTTTCCTTTTATGGGAAAGGCTATGAAAGACAGTATTTTAAAGAAAATACGGAAAACGTCCTTTCCTGCCTGCGTATATAGGGAGTCCACAAGGTAGACGCTCAGGGGTGGAGTTTCAAGAGGGTGGAGAAAGAAAGCGCATTACATCACCTTTCAATGAAGCTCCTCCCCCTCGAGCAAATTTCTAGGGCGGCCCTAGAGTCTCCAACGGCAAAAGGGGAAGAAAAACAACAAAGAGGCAGGGACGCCATTTTGTAAATTTTAAAAAGCTATGCCAGTTCTGCCGGTAGCTAGTTACATTAAAGAATGTTTTGTAAATCAAAAACCAGCCCCCTGTCCTTAAAAGACTTTGACCTGTTTTGAGTAAGAGCATTGTGGAAATAAAAATAATTAAAATATTAAATAACAATTTTCTGTGGGTAATTACTAAACTTCAACTGAGGTTCAACCTACATCGACCACCCCCATCCTTCAAACAAATGGAAAGCGGGTAAGATTTGAACCCCTCTCAACAAGTAGGGTTGAGGTAGGTAGGACAAGAGAAAAATGGGAGGCACAACCTGCAACACAGCTTGGAAGACAAAGGAAAAGTCGCCATATTGAAGCAGGGAAGAAAAACCCTTTTAACGACACAAATCTAAAAAGCTAGCATTCAATTGCACTAAATGGCTTTTAAAATTATACTCCTGAATTTCACATTTCCCAACCTTTCCACCCTCTTACTGTAGTTTAATCAAAAGTACCAAGTTAAAAATGTTAAGCTTGCTTTTAAATAACTTATGCAATCTGCAACAATTACAAAACATTTACGTCCCCAACTATCTTGTATGTACTGGCACTATTATTTTGTCCTGAATTGTCTTGCAATCTTTATTCCTAGATTGCCACCTATTTTAACCACACAAATACACGCCAAGCATATTACATTAAAATTGAGAGGATTTAACAATCTTAAAAGTCATAGCCAGCTAGTATTTCTCTGCACATCTCTTTACCCTGCAATCTTTATGTACAGATTGCTTATTTATCTGGCAAAATTGAAAGGCGCCCTGCTCGTCTCACACACAAAGAAGTGGGACTTCTAGGCCACAAGATCCACCATCTTTTGTATGTGAGCTCATTAACCCTTTTGAAGACTGCTGCTTAGGAAGGTAACCATCCCTCCTTATAAAAAGTAAACTTTAGCGCCTTGGCAGTCTGGAAATTGGCTGGATTACGAAGGGTTAACCATCAAAATCCTCACTTACTAGCCCTCCCTCCACCCTTTCCTTGCCTGCAGTAAGGGCAGAGAAGAGGTAGACGGTAGGGAAGAGAGAACTAGACTGTTTAGACCCAAAGGCCCTTTTTAATGGAGAATAAGTGACCCGTTTGGTCCTTTCTCCAGTTCTCCATTTTGTTCTATTGTCTCATTTCTTCCCATCATTTTTGGTTTCACAAAGGGAAACGTTGATTTCTTGTTGTAAGGCTCGTTTTTGAAAATTCGACACTTACTATCCAATTTTTTTGCGACGTCAGCACCTCGGGCTCAGGGGGGAGGGGGTTAAAATTTTGGAGAAAAAAAGTTAAACCACCAACCAGGACCCAAAACTATTTGGGGAGCCTCATTGGATCAAAAAGTTTCTTAAAAAAGCAAAGGCCAACTCAGTATTCATTTCCCCCCTACCCAACTCCATGTAGGGAGGGGGGGTCGTAGAAAAAAGTTCTGAGTGGATTAAAAAAAGGAAACGCTGGATAAGTGAATTTGGGTGGATTTGGGAAGGGAGGGTGGTTGATTATTTTTGAAGTTATGTGGTGACGGTCCTTCGGCCACAGATTTCAAGTCCCAAGCAGCGTGGGCTGGTGGGGTGGGCAAGATAGGTAGGAAGGGAAAGAAGACACAAGTGGTTGGGCTGGTGGCTGCTGTTTTCCCTTTCCCCCCGCTCAGGATCCTTTCAAGGGCTTAGATGTTGCTGCGGCTTGTTTCTTTTTTCCTCGTGCCGGCCTGTCTTTCTCCGAGAAAACTCAAACCTGGGATAAAAGGAACACAAAGGAGAAAGATGTAATCAGCATTGGGTTGCTTCTAAACACCCAAGTTACCATCTTGTCCCAAGCATCTCTTGTAGCTCTCAAATAAACCCACGCCAAATCCATTTTCCAGTCCAACGCGCTCAACAAAATTTTAACCCCCAACCGACAGCTACCGGAACTTACCTCTAAACGAACCCGACAATGGCGGCTGTCCGCTCGGGGGGAGTCTTTTATACCAGGACGCCACCCAACGCGCTCAAACGTGCTACTGCGTTTCCCTTGTCGCGAGACATTGTGCCCGAGGCGTAAACTCATTGGCCAACCAGAAACACAACTCACTACCTGATTGGCTATTCTTACTTCGTCTCCGCTCAGCCCACTCTCCCCGTCACCTTCCGCATCTTTTCCCACCTCCTTCCAGGGGAGGAGAGAGGCGCGTGCGCGTGACCGCAGAGCCTAGCACTTCCCTTTCCTCTCCCTTTACCACTTCCGCCCTCGAGATCATCTCACCCTGGGTTGGTGGAACAGGACCGGCGCATGCGTACTGCGGGACTCTGGGTCAAAATTGCTTTCAAAATTCCTTAAAATGCAAACTTTAAGTTTAAGATTTAAGAGTCGTGGTGACTGGTTCGTCAAAAACTTAATTTTGAGGCCGAGCTCCACTGTGACGCAGTTGAAATTGTATTTCCCTGAGGGGGCCCCCTTTTCCCGCTTCCGTCCTGACGCAAGTGGACGGCTGCCTGCCGCATTGCAGGCTTGTCCTTGGCCCTGCCCAAAGTCAGTTTCCGAGAGCATGCGCAGGAGCCTTCCCTGTTTTTCCTGGTGTGGGTGTACGTCAAGATGGCGGCTTCCGTGTTGAATACGCTCCTGAGGTGGCTTCCTAGCTTTTCGTCCTTCAAGGGTGCCTGCGGAGTTCAGGTAACTCCTTGGAGCACGTTTCGCAGAACCACTACTTAATTATACTTTCTCTTGGTCTCGCTCCACTTCTAGGAGTCCGGGAACAGAGGCTTTCCCAAGTGCTTATGCCTCCGCTGTTTAGGCAACATTTAGCTCCCACAGCTCTCTTCCTTCCTCTCACCCTCCTTAAATCTCCGTGCATTAGGAAAAAAAATTATTCATTATTTTTAGAGAGAAGGGCAGGGGGAAGGAAGAAAAGGAGAAAAACATCAACGTATAGTTGCCTTTCACCTGCCTCCAGGTATGGACCTGGCTGGACACCTGCCTTGCAACCTGTTATGTGCGGTGGCTGGGAATCAAACCAGCAACCTTTGCATTTGCAGACGGCGCCAATTCACTGAGTCACCAGCCAAGCAATCCATGCATTTTTAAAATCCCGATCGGAACGTGCCCTGGTTGGTGTGGCTCGGTGACATGAGACCGGGCCTGTGAGCTGAAAGGTTGCATGGTTGATTCTAGCTCAGGGTACCCTGTTAGGGGCCTGCCAGAGGCAACCCATTCATCCATGTTTCTCTCCTCTTCCTTCCTCCTCTCTCAAAAAATCAATCAATAAAATATATAGATTTTAAAATCCGGAGCTGGGGGCAAAGAACCAAATTTATATTTCATCATCTTCCCAAGTTATCTTGGCTAAGTTACTAGGTGAGTGGCGCCCCACCCCATCATGTACAACCAACTCTTAACTACGCAGATGGTGTCTAAGTTCTCCATGCCTGGGAATGTCCTTGGATTCAGGGGCAGTAACATTCTCGACCTGGTGACCGGTTTCTTAGACTTCAGTCTTACTAAATCAGTTTATTGTCAGAGCATATATGGGAGTTTAACTTAGTTCTTTGGATTAAAGTTTCTCTCCAGCCTCTTGTACTCACAGTCTTGGAGGTTCTTGGTAGGGCAGTGCAGGTTCGTGGTGGGGCAGGGTGAGAGAGGAAGGCTTGTCCAGTTGCCACTCCCTAAAATGAGACTGAGGAGTGGTGACAAGGCTCACTGCAAAATTAATGACAGACCTGGTAGTTTGAAGTTAGCGTTGGACTCAAGTTTGTTCTTCCCTATGGAATGTTTTCCTTTTTAAAAAATGAGCAACTCAATGATTCTGGATTGAGTTGTGTTGGAGACTTACCTGTCAAGGAAGTATACATCCTCACTTTGCCTTTCTTCACCCTTTTCACTCCAGGAGATGTACCAGGTTTTTCATAAGTTGTCCTCACAAATAAGATGCCTCTAAGCCACCTATCCTAGTTATCTCCCAACAGTAGCTTCTTTCAGAATCCAGTTGGAGATAGAGTGGTTGTTGATGTCAGTTTAACCCCCCAAAATATGCTATCTTCCATATACATATATATACACACATTATAATGCTATGTTGCATTAACACAATGGGAGTGCATTCCCCTTTTCCCTTAAGTGTTAGCAGCAAAACAATCTGGTTCCTTCTTGAATGAATTTTTAAATTTTCACCCTTCTTTTTTTATAGGTTCCCCTCCAGACTCTTTGCACTGTAGCCTCCCTTGAGGAAGAGTCATTGCCCCTGGTACCCATTTCCCCTTATAAGAATGAACCTTGGAAGTATCTGGACTCAGAAGGTACCTGTAGGGGAGGGGGAGGGTCATGTTTGGGTCTAAAATACATGGACAGAGACATATCCTACACCCTAACTTATATGGTCTTTCATTGCAGAATACAAGTCCCGATATGGTTCTCGTCCCATCTGGACTGACTATCGTCGAAACCACAAAGGTGGAATACCCCCACAGCGGACTCGAAAGACATGTATTGTGAGTTTCTGAGAGTAGCATATGGATGGAATGTGATGTGGGGGTGGAGATGAGTGACCATGGCAGCTGCACATTTTCTGATAGGGTTTGAAACATCGTCATCTGCCAATTTCTTCTCTCTACAGCGTAAAAATAAAGTTGCTGGGAATCCCTGCCCTATCTGCAGAGATCACAAGCTGCACATCGACTTTAGGGTAAGGAGAATCTTTTCCAGAATGAAGATTTGAAGCTGTTTTGCACTGCTAAAGAAATCGACCCACTCTTCTTCAGATCCTGGTGCCCCTACACTCCATTTTGCATTAACTTCCTGGCACTATAAAAACATTCTTCCCCTTAGTCTTTTGCTCTCTACTATGCATTACAGTAGAAAGTTTCATCCCTTACCTGTGAAATTGACAGTCTAAATTGGCAAGCAAGAAAAAATGCCCATTTCTAATGGGAGAACAACATCCAAAAGTTTGTTTATATCCATCACAATTATTAGCAAGTAGATTGGACTAATTTTTTTCTGAGGTTTTATTTCCTTGGCACTTTGATGTTTGGTGACATGCTGTGACTTGCAGCTGGAGGGCAGAAACATGAAGCATGGTATAAAGACGACTTCCTCTTATGAAAAACCTTCATTGTGAGGAGGATAAGGAATTCAAACACTTTATAAGAATGATAAGGGGGAAGTGCTCTTCAGAGCTTGCAGTGAGGTAGTAGATCAGAAGCTGAATGACTGGTCATGAGAGAGGACATTTCTGTGTCATTCAGCAGACGAGAATGTGTGACTTGTCAGGCCCCTTCTGCGGCAAATTGTAGAGGAGTCCAATAGGTAACTTCTTAGTTTCAGCTGTGTACAAGCAGTTAATAAAAAGGTATTGTACATAACTTTATACAGTTTATAATCACATAACAAAGAGAAAAATTACAAATTCTTGTCCTTAACTTGCTAGCTGGGACTCCTACATTATTAACTTTAAAATTCGATCTAAGGAAATGTATACATTATATACAGCATGCTATTTATATGCTGTCATCATTCGTGTATGCACGTTACACCATATACTGCATTTTCTGGGTGATTTCAGGGATTGTCCACTAACTCCTTGATTTTTTGCATGAGGGTTGATTTTAGAATCCCCTAAAGAATACTGCTTGAGTCTCAGCGACAACATGTCTAGGATATGCATATGAAATGGTTGAAAGTCCAGAAAATGGAAAATGTTTGGCTGGAGTTTTCACAAATGTGTTCAGTAAAGTGATGGGGCTAAAACGCAGACATGAAAGGGGACAGCATCTGGAGAAATGTAGAGGGATTAAGATCATCTGTGTGGATGTGTACGGATTGTTCACTTTCAGCATAAAGGTTCTCCTGCTTTCTCCCACTCCTTTCTCCATTATTTCCCCACAGAACGTGAAGCTCTTAGAACAGTTTGTCTGCGCACACACGGGTATCATCTTCCATGCGCCATACACAGGTTAGCTTGTCACCCATGTCCCCACCAGAATAGCTTTTCCTGGGAGCACTTCCCTTTATTCAGTCGGACAACAAGTATTTGATGAATTCTACCTCATCATAGAAAGTGTGATTGAACCTTTTGGAAATCTTGGTTTAATGGGGTATACTCATGTTAAAACATTTACACATGGACAAAAGATACAGGTAAGTGTCATTGTAAGCAAACCATCTAATGTGGCTCTTGAAAGATAAATGGTGGTGGTTATTTTCTTTCTTTAGGGATTTTCACTTTTACAAAAGACTTTCTCATAAATTGACCATCCTGTAAATTCTTTTATACTGTTGACAATTCAATTAGCTTTCCCAAATTTGGAATTGTAAATTCCAAAGATTACATCTGTTACCTAAATGTAGCCACAGGCTAAATCTAGAACAGTGCTGTGGCCATTTGTCTTCATAGTCTACAACTTTTTCCAGGCTACAATGAGCGAGGTGAGTAGCTGAGACAGACTGCAGGACCTGCAATGTATGAAATATATGGCTGTATACGGGGTACATGTGGTCAATTGGCAAAATTTTAGTAATATAAACATACCATAAAAGTGTTATATTTTGAAATAAATTTATTCTTACATGTAAATACATAAACATAAGTCATTTTTTAAATTGTTCAAAAAAGTCTATTTGCTGCAATAATAGACTCCATTCAACTGTTGGAATCTTGAGTACACTTTAACTTTTTTTTTTTTTAATTAACTTTTCTTTATCCATGGACAGCATAATGTTTTCAGTCTTAGCTTTAACAGACTCTTTATTGGAATGAGGTTGTTTATGAACTTCTGTATCACAAACGCTGCATATATAATAGTCTAAAGGATTTGCATGTGGCAAACTAGGTGGCCAGATTTCCTTTGATCAGAATTCAGGAACAGTGACACTGAGACATTCTTGCACCCTTTTGATGTTATGTGCTGGTGCACCATCTTGTTGGAAGGTAAATTGATGTCCATTTGCAACTTGCTTCATTCATGGTATAACTACTTCTCTCAAAATGTCAAGGTAAACATACTGGATCTTCATTGATTACCTCCTGGATTCTGTGCACAATACCTGCACTTGTGTGATCCTTGCATACCTTATGTGTTTTCCTTGTTGGTGTGATGACATCAGGATCAGCATCATACATCTTCTTCACATTGTCAACTGTTGTGTCACGTTGTCCACAGTTTCCTTAGCAGTTCACCCTGCATACAGTCCAGAAACTGTGGTTGCTCTAACATTGTATTCCTTCAATATGATGGTTGCTATCAGAATTTAATAACTTTATATCTGAAACAATGATGTTAAACCATAACCTTAGAAACATAGTTTTTAAAAATAAGCACATGAATTGAGATGCAAAGTTATTGCCAATTGATTGTGTACACCCTATGTAGGAAAATTTTGCTATTGTCTGCTAAAACAGGATGAATCTGCAAAGAGTAATCTGAATTTACTGTTTTGGGGGTGGCAGCATGATTAGTGGAGTTTGGTTTGTTGGGGAATTTTAATTTTAATTTAAAAAAATTTTTATTAATTATTCTTGGAGGGGAAGGGGGAGAGGGAGAGAAACACCAATGTGTGGTTTGCCTTTCACCCACCCCCAGCCACAGACCTGGCCAGAGACCTGGCCCGCAGCCTGGCTATGTGTCCTGGCTGAAAATCGAACAAGCGACTCTTGGATTTGCAGGCCGGTGCCCTATCTATTGTGCCACCAGCCAGGACTATCGGGGAATTTTAAAGAGTAGTTCTAAACTGTCAAGCTGTAAAAACCGAAGAGGCTATTTTGCTACTCTAGGATGGCCTTCCCAATTAAGCACACTTGCCATTTGAATTGTGTTATATTCTCTTATTTTGGAATCTTTTCTAGTAAATGGCTTCTGTATAGCAGCAGCTAGATGCTCCTAAGGTTTTTTTTTTTTTTTAATTTATAAATAATTTTAGAAAAAGGGGGAGGGAGGGAGAAAGAGGGGGTTAGGAACATCAGTGTGTGGTTTCCTCTCACACAGCCCCAAACTGGGGACTTGGCCTACTACCCAGGCATGTGACCTGACTGGGAATCAAACCAACGACCCCTTTAGCCTGGAGGCTGGTGCTCAGTCCACTGAGCCACACCAACCAGAGCCTAAGTTTTTATTCTACCTCTCATAAAGGAGAGAGTCTTAACCTTGGGAAATAGCCTGAGGAGGGGTTAGGAGAATGGGGAGCCAGGTCTTCCAAATCCAGTCTTCTTTTACCATGTAGACAGTTTGTACTCTTTACTTGATAGAATGATTGGTTACCTTTTTTCTTTCTGCAGGAGTCTGTATGAAGCAATACAAGAAGCTAACCCAGGCCATCCAGAAAGCCAGGGATCATGGTGAGTATGAGAAAGGGCCCAGAAAAGTTTTGTTAGACATCATGAAGATGACTTAGGGCTGGAGGGTAGATATAAATGCTCCCAAGTATCTGAGAAGTGAGCAGGCAATATGTTCTTCCCAAGAATCTCTTTCATCATTCCATTGTCCCTTATATCCTGTCCTCAGTGTTACCTTGTCATTGTCCTTCTTTCCTTTTTTCTTTTTGTGTAATAACTACGAGTCCCAAAGCCATAGCTAGTTCATAGGAGTATTTTTTGTATAAATTCCTGGCCCTGTTCTCCATGATAACATTGTACAAATTATGAAAAGGTACCCCTCCATTAGGGCAGATGCAGCTTCATAGTGCTGACACAGGGCTGCACAGCTTGGTAGGCAAGAGCCTAGGCTTTATGTCAGCCTATACTTGACCCTTTGGCCAGTTGGCCTTTGTGCAGTGTATAACATGCATAAATGTGCCCAGTGACTGGCTGGTTCCTTCCTCCCTCTAGAGGTTATTTTCCTTTTGTCTCTTAATCGGAAATACCCCATCTTGGTCTTTTCCTTAACTCATTTTCACTCTCTCCCCTTCTCTTTTCTAATCCCTTAGGTCTTCTCAGTTACCATATTCCTCAGGTTGAACCTCGGGACCTTAACTTCAGTAACTCTCATGGAGCTGTGAGTGCTACTCCGCCAGCCCCAACTCTGGTTTCAGGTGATCCCTGGTACCCCTGGTACAGCTGGACACAGCCACCAGAGAAAGAGCTGTCCCGCCTTCGTCGGCTGTATCAAGGCCATCTCCAAGAAGATAGTGGCCCCCCACCTGAGTCAATGCCCAAGGCACCTCTCACAACACATTCCCAGAACCCTCTGTAGGAGCTCTAGCCTGGGAAGGGTGCCAAGGATTCTGAAATAATACATAGGAATTAGATGATGGGATTTACCCTGAAGAGTTCCATCTGTTTTTTTGCCAATGGCAGGTCCAGGAGCAGTGAAAGGAAGGTATGGTTATTGAAGGGGACAAATAGATGACATCTGAGACTGAGGAAGGACAGTATGTGGGACACCCTGATCCCCCTGTAATGTAAATAGATGGGTTCAGCCTTTTGTTGCTGTTTTGGACTTTTATGCCAACTTGGCTTTTCCACAATAAAGCTTTGTCTCTTGTCTGTGGACTGAGTCTTGGAGAAATGGGTGGTGCTATGGGGAGAGGATGAGTGGTCAGACTGAGCCAATCCAGTGACTCTTGGGACTGGAAGTCACCTGAAATGGGCAGTTACGCCATTCTGTCTGGGGCCCCAGTACCTGAGGCAGTGTTCCATGGTCCACCGCACCCAGTTGTTCACCAGGGCTAATAGGTTGGAAAAGGCACTGTAGGTCTTAGAAGAGCCCAGAGGAACGTGGAGGGCGGGGTTTGTGCTGAGTCCGTCCCAGCACGGGAGAGAGAGAAATAGACCGGGGGGGGGGGGGGGGGGGGGGGGGGGGGGGGGGGGGGGGGGGGGGGGGGGGGGGGGGGGGGGGGGGGGGGGGGGGGGGGGGGGGGGCGGAAGTGATGTCGAGTGGGCGGGGCCAACCCTCGCACAATGGGCCATGGAGTTCGCGTTTGATGTGGATGCGCTGCTCCCGGAGCGGATCACGGTCCTGGATCAGCACCTGCGGCCCCTGGCCCGGCGACCCGGAACCACAACGCCAGCCCGGTGACCTCTCAAAACCGCCCTAATGCCCCCTTTCTCTCCCGGTTTCTCTAGAAACCTGGGCCAGGCATCACACCCCCTTGTTACTAAATAATGGCCCAACCTCCTTTTGATGTCCTGGCTGGACCTGTTGGTGACCTTTGACCCTACACTTAGTGGGATTGATCTGCGCTTCAATCTATGACATTTCACCCTTCGGTTAAATAGGAGGTCCCAGCCAAAGGATGTGGTTTACCTGCTTCCTGCGTCCTCACAATAACCTCAAGAGAGGAGGGTGTGTGGTACATTGGAGGGCGGTGTGGTAAAAGTTTGGGTTCCAGAGGATGGGGTGGAAAAATCAGATTGGAATGGTCCAAGGTAGAGTCAGAGTCTTTTAAGTGCTGAACCTTAGAGTTGTGGTTCAGGTGCTTGAGAGTGATTGCTCAGAACCCTCAGTAATTATCTGACTTTTTTTAAATCTCTTTTTCTATAGTGTTGATATGCAGCAGCAGATTATGACCATTGTAGATGAACTGGGCAAGGCTTCTGCCAAGGTATTGGGGATACCTTTCTAGGAACAGTAGATAGGGGAAAGCTGGGTCCTTTGGGAGGGACCTGCAGCAAGTCTGTCTTTGTCTCCTCGGCAGGCCCAGCACCTTCCTGCACCCATCACCAGCGCATTGAGGATGCAGAGTAATCGCCACGTTATGTATGTGCTCAAAGACACTTCTGCTCGACCGTGAGTGCCAAATGTTTTTACATCTGTATTCCTTTCTCCCCATCCCCTTTCCCTTTTTGACTCCACCTCTCTGGAATAGTTGCTACTAGCTTCTTTATTATTTTCCCCATCCTGTAGGGCTGGAAAAGGAGCTATTATTGGTTTCCTTAAAGTTGGATACAAGAAACTCTTTGTACTGGTGAGTGCTACTAGAAGCTGAGAGCCCATACCCTTGATTCCTGAAAACAAAAGTGCTGAAGTTTGGGAGGTGGCAACAATGTCTTGATCCTAAAAGATATTTTGTTATTGTTTGCCTCTTAGGATGATCGTGAGGCTCACAATGAGGTGGAACCACTTTGTATCTTGGATTTTTACATCCATGAGTCACTTCAACGCCATGGCCATGGGCAAGAACTCTTCCAGTATATGTTACAGGTATCACTTATCTCTTCACTAGTCTGTCCAAAGGGAAATCGAAGGCCCCTTTGCTGTAAGCCCTATCAGAGCCTCTGCCTTCCCCTCCCCAATGTCTCCAAATACTCCTATTTCCGTCCCAGTCTCCAGAGTTCTGTTGGCATGTTTCCCCACACCTTCTACCCTGTTCCCTGCAGAAAGAGCGAGTTGAACCACATCAACTGGCCATTGACCGACCCTCACAGAAGCTGCTCAAGTTCCTAAATAAACACTACAACCTGGAGACCACAGTTCCACAGGTTAGAGGTTTTACTAAACATTCACATTGAATTTATTATTTTGGATTTTGGGACAAAGAATTGGCACCTTCTATGTACTTCTTATTCCCTATTATTATAGGATTAATTTATAAAAGTGGTTTTGTTTGTTTATTTATTTTTACCATGTCTCATTCTGCAGCTATATTACTCATCTATTTTGATTCTTTATCATGGATTTTTTTAGGTGATCTTTATTTTATTTTTGTATATTTTATTGATTATGCTGTTACAGTTAACCCAAATTCTTTTCCCTTTGCTCCCCTCTGCCTAATCCCCCTGTTCCTTCCCATAGTCCCACCCCACCTTAGTACATATAAGTTCTCTGATTTCACCCTATTCACTATTATTCTTAACTTCCCCCTATCTTGTACCCACCAATCATGTTTCCTAATCCCTACACCATTTCCCCATTTTGCCCCCTTTCCCCTCCCAGATGATAACCCTCCCAGTGATCCCCATACCTAGTTTCTGGCCCTATTCTGATTGTTTGTGTGGGTTTTGTTTTTTTTTTTTTTTAATCTATTATCTTTATTTTATTTTATTTTTAAAATTTTATTGTTGTTGTATTACATCCATCCCCTTTTTGCTCCCCTCTGGCCCCCTCCCCACCCACCCATTCCCCGAAAAGTCAATCCCACCTGTTGTCCATGTCCATGGTTCCTTTATACTAGGTTCTTGTCCAAGCTGCTCCCCTTCCTTGCTTCTGCCTCCCCCCTCCCCCAAACCCCTTTTCCCCTGACCACTAAAGGCCTATCCTTGTATTCATATGCTTGGTTCTGTTTTGCTTGTTGTTAGTTTTGCTCATTATTGTCCC
>PVIW01004837.1:0-58389 GCA_004026585.1 Noctilio leporinus | reverse complement strand
TTTATTTTCCTTCTTCTTTTTCATTTTCCAGGTTCTGTTGTTGATAGTGAGTTTGTTGACATTTTAATGTTCATAGTTCTGATTGTTTTCTTACATAAGTCCTTTTAACATTTCAAATAGTAAGGGCTTGGTGATGATGAACTCCTTTAGCTTTACCTTTTGTCGGAAGCACTTTACCTGCCATTCCATTCTGAATGACAGCTTTGCTGGATAGAGCAATCTTGGTTGTAGGTCCTTGCTTTTCATCACTTTGAATATTTCTTGCCAGGCCCTCTTGCCTGAAAAGTTTCTTTTGAGAAATCAGTTGATAATCTTATTGGAAATCCTTTGTAGGTAACTCTCTTCTTTTCCCTTGCTGCTTTTAAGATTCTTTATCTTTAACCTTTGGCATTTTAATTATGATGTACCTTGATGTGGTTGATTTGGATCTAGCTTGTTTGGGACACTCTGTGCTTCCTGGACTTGTATATCTATTTCAAATTTGGGAAGCTTTCCTTTATTACTTTTTTTTTAAGGGTGGAGGGGATGATTTAGGTAGGGCTAGGCTGGTCAGGCCACAGGCAAGTCAGCTATTACTTTTTTCTTACAAGTTTTTCATTTCTTGCTCTTCCTCTCCTCCTTCTGGCATTCTTTTTTTTTTTTTTTTTCTTCCCTCCCCCTCCCTCCTTCTGGCATTCTTATGATTTGGATGTTGGCACGTTTAAAGTCATCCCAGAGGTTCCCAATCCTCTCCTTTTTTTTTTTTTTTTAAAGATTTTATTTCATTATTTTTAGAAAGAGGGGAAGGGAGAGAGGCAGAGAGGGAGAGAGACATCAATGTATGGTTGCCTTTCACCTGCCTCCAGCCACAGACCTGACTGGAGACCTGGTTTGCAACCTGGTTATGTGCCCTGGCTGGGGAATCGAACCTGTGACCTTTGGGTTCGCAGGCCGGCGCCTTATCCACTGTGCTACCAGCCAGGAGGCTCCTCTCCTCATTATTTTTCAATTCTTGTTTCCACTGGTTGGCTGCTTATTTCTTCCTTATGTTCCAAATTATTTATTTGAACCCCTTTTTCCTTGCCTTCATCATTGGTTTTGGGTGTATTTTCCTGTGTTTCACTTAGCCTAGCCTTCACTTTTCCCCTTATGTGTTTACTGTACTCAAGTATACCTGTCAAGTCTGTAAGCATCTTTATTACCAGTGCTTTCAGTCTGGCATTCTGTTCATCGGTCAGGCTGGCTACTTCGTTGATGCTTTGTTCCACCACTGGGACCTTGATTTGTGCCGTTTTCTGATTCATATTTCTCTGACTCCATATCTAGACAGGCCCCTGTGTTTGCCTCTGCATCTTAGGTAGAGCTGTTACACCTGTTAGTTGTAAGGGGTGGAGTCTTAGGTACTCCTCAGTGCTTGAGTACTGAGGGGAATACTCGCCCTTTTTTTTTTTTAAATGTGGAACACTTCACAAATTTGCATGTCATCCTTGTGCAGGGGCCATGCTAATCTTCTCTGTATATGTGCTGCCGAAGCGAGCACTACTCGCCCCTTTTTTAGGCACTTTTCCCCCTTCCTGTATAGCGCTAGCTCCTCTTTAGTTCCGTGGTTCCTAGAGTGGGTGGGTCTGTAGACATGTCAGGACCGTGGAAGCCTCTAAACAAACAAACTCTTCCTGATAGTGTCTCTGCCCCGACTCCCACTGATTTTCACAGTCAGAAAAAGCAATGTGGTTTTTTGTTTTTCTCCCCCGGCTCTGGAAAGGTGAGCCTTGAGATCTAGACTGGTACCTGGAGCATTCAATTGGTGCCCCTACTGTGACTTTTCTTTTCACCAGCAGACACCTGCTGCTCTCCTGCCTGTGCTGCCAATGCTCACAGCTGGCCCGCCAAGTGTTCGAGCAATGTGCTTGCCTAACTGCTTCCTCTGTCCTGGCTCTGCCCCTCCTACCTGTCAGGATGAGTCTTTCTTTCTTCTGTCTTTTGTTTGTTGGACTTTTGAGCAGTTCTATGTTCAGGAATCTCTAGATGTCTCTAGTTTTGAGGTAGAGCTATTGTTTTTTGTTGTAGGAGGAGACACAGTGTATCTATCCATGCCTCCATCTTGGGTCTCTCTCCTACCATGTCTGTTTTGTATTCCTAATAATATGTTTGTGCCACAAACTAGCGAGCTCATTTTCACCTCCTTGTATTAAAACAGGCCATTAGTTTAGTCAGTAAACGTTTCTTAAGAGCCCAGAATAATATACATTTCCTGTCCTTGGGTGCTTTAGTCAAAAATGGGGAAGATAGCTCTGGCTGGTGGCTCTGTGGATAATGTACCAGCCTGTGAACCCAAAGGTCACTGGTTCAATTCCCAGCCAGGCAACATAATCAGGTTGCCAAGCCAGGTCTATAGCTGGAGGCAGGTGAAGGGCAACCATACAATGATATCTCTTTCCCTCTCTGCCTCTATCCCTTCCCCTCTCTCTGAAAATGATAAATAAAATATATATTTTTAAATGGGCCAAAGGTCACAGGTTCGATTCCCCAGCCAGGGCACATAACAAGGTTGCAAACCAGGTCTCCAGTCAGATCTATGGCTGGAGGCAGGTGAAAAGCAATAATACATTGATGTCTCTCTCCCTCTCTGCCTCTCTTTCTTCCCCTCTTTCTGAGAATAATGAAATAAAATCTTAAAAAAAAAAAAAAAATGGGGAAGGTGGTTGGTTTATAAGTAAATGCACAAAGGTTGCTGGTTCAATTCCCAGTCAGGGCACATAACCAGGTTGCAAGCCAGGTCTCCAGCCAGGTCCTTAGCTGGAGGCAGGTGAAAAGCAACCATACATTGATGTTTCTGTCCCTCCCTGCCCTTCTTTCTCTAAAAATAATTAATAAAATCTTTTAAAAAATAGTTTATTTAAAAATATATATTCCTGATGCCCAGTGCTGAATAGATTTTGTTGAAAGAATGGATAGCATTAGTAACAC
The DNA here is from genome assembly GCA_004026585.1 of Noctilio leporinus. Classification (NCBI taxonomy): domain Eukaryota; kingdom Metazoa; phylum Chordata; class Mammalia; order Chiroptera; family Noctilionidae; genus Noctilio; species Noctilio leporinus. The sequence continues at coordinate 55,443 of PVIW01004837.1, read as the reverse complement.
TATATTGCATTTACTTTTTTTATTTTTTAAGATTTTTATTTATTATTTTTAGAGAGAAGGGCAGGGAGGGAGGAAGAAAGGGACAGAAACATCAATGTATGGTTGCTTTTCACCTGCCTCCAGCTAAGGACCTGGCCTGCAACCTGGTTATGTGCCCTGACTGGGAATTGAACCAGTGACCTTTGGGTTTGCAGGTCAGTGCCTATCTACTAAGCCACCAGCCAGGGTTCTAGGAATACTTTACTCAACAAAAACAGGTAAGTTTCGGCCCTTGTGGAGCTTATATTTTAGTTGAGGAGAGACTATAGTAAACAAGTATATCCTATGATTGATTAATGCTCAGGAGAAAATGAGAGTATGAGGGCTTGGGACTGCCATGGTGGGGATGGGAGTGGGTAGGATTGCAAGTTTAAATGGCATAGGCAGGTAAGGTCTCACTGAGAGTGTCATTTGAGCAATTAAGTTAAAGAATGTGAAAATAAGTGCCATCTGGAGGGAGAGCATCACAGGAGAGGTAACAGGTAGTGCAAAGTCCCTGAGGTAGGAGTGTGCCTGAAAGAGTGAACAAACTGGTATGACACAAACACTGTGAACGATAGGATTGGTGGGGGAGTGATGGTTGAGATCAGAGCTGTAATGGCAGGAAGGACATTTTGGGCCTTTAAGGCTATTTCAAAGGCTTTGGCTTTTATTCTGAGAAAAAGAAAGCCATTGTAGGGGTTTGAACAGAGGGATGATATGATCTGACTCTTAACCAGATCACTTTGACTTAAAAATAAGCAGAAGGGGAGCAAAAGTGGAAGTAAGCAGACCAGTTAGGAAGCAACAATCCTAAAGAAAAATGGTAATGACCTAGACAAGATAGTAACAGTAGGAGTGGTAATGAGGAGTTAAATTTTAACTATTGTGAAATGAAAGCAAATAAGATGTTCTGATAGGTTTCTTGGTGGAGAGAGATGGAGAGAGTTACCTGGTAGATTCTCAGTGGAGAAAGAGGAAGACTTAAGGATGACCTCCAAAGTTGTTGGCCTGAGAAGTTGGAAGGACTTATATTAATTGAGATGGTAGGTAGAGCAGCTTTGGGGGAAATAGGACTCCATTTTGAATATGCTAATTAGAGATGTCTGTGACTAGTCCAGGTTGAGTTGACAGTTTTCGTGTTTCCCTGGAGTTCAGAGAAGAGGTTTGGGATGTAGAGTTTTCAGCATACATAGGGTATTGAAAGCAGTGAAACAGGATGATATCACTGGGGAATAGTAAAGAAGTGGTCCAAGGACTTGAGCCCATGAGCACTCTTTAAGAAGTCAGGGAGGAGAAGGAACCAGCAAGTATAACCAGGGAGTAACTAATGAAGTAGATGAAAACTTGAAAGTTGACTTGGAAAGCCAGTAAAGAAAATATTTCCAGGAGGAAGAGATGGCTTACTGATTCAAATGGTGCTGATCAGTGAGGTAAGAAGACATCTGGGAAGCAACTATTTGATTTAGTTGCCTGAGGCCACTGGTGATTCTGACCAGCTATTTGGTGCAGTGGTGAGTGGAAATTTGGATGGGGAGTGGGTTTAGGAGATTGAGAAGCTATGAACTGGAGACAGCAAGAATAGGCTACTCTTATTTTATTATTTGTAAATATTTATTGATTTGAGAGAGAAACATCTACTTGTTGTTCAAATTATTGAAGTTCCACTTATTGGTTGATTCTTGTATGTGCCCTACCAGGGATCAAATCCACAACCTTGGCGTATCTGGATGCTCTAACCAACTGACCTACTTGGCCAGGGCCTAGGCTGCTCTTTTAAATGCTGCGTTAGGCCCTGGCTGGTGGCTCAGTGGATAGGCATCAGCCTGTGAACCCAAAGGTCACTGGTTCAGTCGCTAGCCAGGGCACATAACCAGGTTGCAAGCCAGGTCTCCAGCCAGGTCCATGGCTGGAGGCAGGTAAAAGGCAACCATACATTGATGTGTCTCTCTCTGTCTGCCTCCCTCCCTTCCCCTCTCTCTAAAAATAATAAGTAAAATATTTTTAAATGCTGCTTTAATGGGGACAGAGAGATAGAACAAGAGCTGGAGGGAGAGGTAGATCAAGAGATTTTTTTTAAGTCATCTTTATCATTTTATCCAGGGTAAGGACCGCTGCTGCACTAAATTAGAGAGGGAACAAGGGTATAGGGAATGCACATTGTAATATGCATTTAATGAAAGAATAACAGCACTATGATTTAATGGCTTTGTATGTTGGTTCAAGTCAGGCACTGAAGAAGTAACATGATGGACTTCTAGCCATCTATTGCCTAAGGTTGGGCCAGATTTGAAAAGTAAACTGTGAACATTTGTTTTGAAAAAAAAAAAAAAGAGATTCTTTTTAGTAGGAAAAACTAATAATCTAAGAATTACTCTGTATATAGAGAAAACCTGACAATGTCAGAGTACATGGGAAGAACTGTTGAAGCAGTGTTATTGAATGGGTAAGAGGGGCTGGGATTGGGCTCCTTGGATAGAAGCATGGACAGTTAATCTGTTGTAACATGATTTGATATGCTTACAGAGGAGACATAAGGACATGGTGATGAGTGCACCTTGGAGTTGAGGTTGGGTAAAGAAAGGTTTGAGACATGTTTAATCTTGAAAGGTGAGTGTTTGTCAGGTGACAGAAATAGGTGGGTTAAAGTGCTTTTCATGTGTAAGAACCAGCATGAACAAAGCCAGAGGGGTATTAAGCTACCTGTCAGGGCTACAAACAATTTGGTTTGGCTGGTGTACTGGGCATGTGCTTAGGGGGAGGATGAAAGTGGATTGGTAGATATTACAGCAGGATCAAGGCAGGAGATAGAGCTATTTAGAGTGTCCCCCCATGTATATTTTTTCATTTAGAAGTCACAGAGAGCCATGAAAGGAATACAGTATTTGGCATCAAACACATTACCCAGGTAACATGTAACATCAGAGCAGGATAGAGTATAAATAATAATGGCTAATATCTCATTAGCTCAGTGTGGTATTGTATCTACATACTACTGTTGACTATTTTGGCTTTATACAGATGAGCAACTTGACCAAGTTCATCTAGCTAATAAGTGACAGAACTCAAATTTGAACCTATACCCCACTATTCATGACCACACTATATGCCTGGCTAAAATGCTGCAGCTAGATTATGAGCCTGGGGCTTAAGACCCAGCTCCGCCACAAGTAACTACTTAGCTTTAGGCAACTCTGGGCAAGCGATGTCTCTCTCTCTCTCTCTCTCTCTCTCTTTTAAGATTCTATTCATTATTTTCAGAGAGAAGGGCAAGGAGAGAGGAAGAAAGGGAGAGAAACATTAATGTATGGTTGCCTTTCACCTGCCTCCAGCTACAGACTTGGCTGGAGACTTGATTTGTAACCTGGTTATGTGCCCTGGCTGGGAATCAAACCAGTGACCTTTGGGTTTGTAGGCTGGTCAGTGCCTGTCTGCTGAGCCACCAGCTAGGGCCTTCTTTTTTTTTTTTTTTTGTACTTTTGACTGGACTCAGACTTAAAAATAGAAGCTCCCAAGAGGACAGCCTTCATCTCTTGGCAATTTGTTCCTGGTGTTTTTGCATTTTTCTTTGGCCTCCTTCATCCTGTTTGCCAAAAGTTTAACATAGTCTGTGGCCTCTTTCTTACTTTTCTTAGTACGTTGTTTCTTCAGAGCAGTATGTCAGTGTTTTTGTTGCGGGACACATGGAGTAACAAGATGCTGAATATTAGGTGCTTTGGTCCTAGGTTTCTTAGCATCTTTAGGGGATTTTCTCACAACATATTGGTAGATATCATTTTTAGAGAGGTTGAAAAGTTTGTGGATTATGCTAGTTCTTTTGAGCCCCAGGCAATGAGGCACAGTAATATTGGTGAGACCAGGAATACCTTTCTCCCCCTTTTTTTAACAATGATCAAGTTGAGAATACTGAGATTGGCATCCATAATGCAACCCAGAACAGATTTGCACTTTTGCTCACCAGCCCTCCTTGGTCTATTACAGGAATGCCCTTTGCTCAGCAGCAGGTGGACACATTCATGGGTCAGTACACCCCTGCTTGATGGGGAAACCTTGTTTGTCATTCCCACCACTGGTTCAAACCCCATAACCCTTCCATTCTTCACCCAGAGCATCAGCAGCAACTTCTGTGACCATATGGTTCTCATAAAAGGTATGAAGTTTGCATTTGTCATCCACTTCAATGAATTTCTGGCAGCCAGTGGCTGGAAAAGAGATGTTAAGCTTCATTCTGAAGCAGCCAACTGCCTCTGAGGCACCACGAAAAAGTCCAAGTCTTTTTTCTTTTTCAAGATTTTATATTTTAGAGAATGGGGAAGGAAGGGAGAAAGACAGAGAGGAACATAGATGTGTGAGTGATACATCAATCTATTGCCTCCCGCACACTTCCAGCTGGGGACCTGACCTACAACCCAGATGTGTGCCCTGATGGGGAATCAAACCGGTAACATTTTGGTTCACACGCCAGTGATCAATCCACTGAGCCACACCAGCCAGGACCTTTTTTACTGTTTCTTAAACTAGAATTGTTGTAAAAGCCAAGTGTAATGTAATCATTCTTTAAAGTCATCAATTATTAGATATCAAAGTGGTACCCTTGTCTTCCAGCTTCTGTTCCCTCAACAGCCCCACCCATCTGAATCTTACTTAAATCTTAGTTCTCAGTAATTGTATCCTTAACCCATGTGGCTTTGTCTGTGAGTCTTGTTTAGACAGTTCTGGATGCCTTCCTTGACATTTTATACATTGTTTTCATTAGAATGGGTCCTGAGAGAACCTAAAAGGGTCTGAGCTTTTTGTTTTTGAAATAAAATTCATTATCTTAACTATTTAAAATATGCAATTCATTGTTTTTTAGTATATTTACACCGTTATACATAACGTAATATAACAATTACCACCACTCTTCAATTTCTGAATGTTTCATTAAGCAGTCACTCCCCATTCCCCTTCTCCGGCCCTTCGTAACCTCCTAACCATTAATCTATTCCATGGAATTGCTTATTTTGTTTATATTTTATGTAAATGGAATTATATACAATATGTGGCTTTTGTGTTTGGCTTTCACTTAGCAAGTTTACAGGAGGTTCATCCATGATGTAGCCTGTATCATTACTTCATTCTCTTTTTCTAAAAAAAAAAAAAGAGAGAGGATTTATTTATTTATTTATTTATTTTTAGAATGAGGGAAGGAAGGAGAAAGGACAAGAAACATTGACCGGTTACCTCATACACACACCCAGACTGGGGACTGTACCCTGCCAACTGGGAATCAATCCAGCAACCTTTTGCTTTGTGAGATGATGCCCAACTGAGCCACACTGATCAGAGCTGTACTTCATTACTTTTTTGTTTGTTTGTTTTTCATTATTTTTAGAAAGAGGGGAAAGGAGAGAGGCAGAGAGGGAGAGAGACATCAATGTATGATTGCGTTTCACCTGCCTCCAGCCACAAACCTGACTGGAGACCTGGTTTGCAACCTGGTTATGTGCCCTGGCTGGGGAATTGAACCTGCGACCTTTGGGTTCGCAGGCCGGCGCCTTAACCACTGTGCTACCAGCCAGGGCTTCATTACTTTTTATGGCTGGATAATATTCCGTTATATGGATCTACCACATTTTGTTGAGCCTTTTATCAGTTGATTGTGTCCACTTTTGTCCATTATAAATATTGTGTATAAGATTTTTTTGCAAAAATTTTTTGTATTTTCAGTTCTTTTGGGTGTATGACTAAGAGTGGAATTGCTAGTCATATTATAATTCTTTTTTTTTTTCTTTTTTATTCTCACTTGAAGACAAATTTTCATTGCTTTTAGAGGGAGGAAGGGAAAGAAACAATGCAAGAGAGAAGCATAGATTGACTGCCTCCCCTATGCATACTGTCCAAGGATCGTATGTGTGCCAACTGGGGATTAAATTTGCAACTGAGATATGTGCCTTGACTGGGAATTGAATCTGCAGCCTTTTGGTTGATGGGATAGTGCTCCAACCAACTGAGCCACACTGGCCAGGGCCATGTGGTAATTCTTTGTATCATTTTTGAAGAACAGTCTGTTTTTCCAGTGACAACATTTTACATCTCCACAAGCAATGGATGAGTGTTTCAATTTCTCAACAGCCTCACAAACATATTATTTTCCTTTTCTAAAAAATAATAACCATCCTAGTGGGTGTAAAGTATCAGTGTTTTGTTTTAAGATTTATTGCAAGAAATACATCAATCACCTGGCTCGTGGCACAGTGGATAAGATGCTGGCCTGCGAACCCAAAGGTTACTGGTTTGATTCCCAGCCACGGCACATAACCAGGTTGCAAGCAGGTCTCCAGCCAGGTCCATAGTTAGAGGCAGGTGAAAGGCAACCATACATTGATGTCTCTATCCTGCTCTGCCTCTCTCCCATCCCCTCTCTAAAAGTAATAAATAAAACCTTTATTTAAAAAAACAGCCCTGGCTGGTAGCACAGTGGGTAAGGCGCCGGCCTGCGAACCCAAAGGTTGCAGGTTTGATTCCCCAGCCAGGGCACATAACAAGGTTGCAAACCAGGTCTCCAGTCAAATCTGTGGCTGGAGTCAGGTGAAAGGCAACCATACATTGATGTGTCTCTCCCTCACTGCCTCTCTCCCTTCCCCTCTTTCTAGAAATAATGAAATAAAATTTTAAAAAAATAATAAAAAAATAAACAAACAAACATCAATCACTTGTCTCTTACCATCCAACAGGGGACCCAGCCTGCAACCCAGGCATGTGCTCCAACCGGGAATCAAACCAGCAATCTTTTGGTTTGCAGGCTGGTGCTTAGTCTGCTGAGCCATACCATGGTTCTTTTTGTGGTTTTGATTTGCATCTCCCTAATGGCTAATGGTATTGAGCACCTTTTCAAGTGCTTATTGACCATTTAAATATCTTCTTTAGAGAAATGTTATTCAAGTCCCATGCCAGTTTCTAAACTGTGTTCTTTCTTCTTGAGTTGTAGTTCTTTATATATTTTAGATACAACATCCTTATCAAATGTATGATTTGCAAGTATTTTGTCCCATTTTGTGTATGAGTTATCTTTTCATTTTCTTGATAGTGTCTTCTGATAAAGTCCAGTTTATCTATTTTTTGTTTGTACTTTTGATGTCATATTTAAGAAATTATCTAATCTGAAGTAATAATTTTCCTTTAAGGGTTTCATAGTTTTAGCTCATAGATCCATTTTTAGTTTTTTTTTGTTTTGTTTTGTTTTGTTTTTTTAATCTGTGGTATGATACAGAAGTCCAAATTCATTATCTTGCATGTGGATTTTCAGTTGTCTAAGCACCATTTGTTGATGAGACTATTCTTTCCTCATTGAGTAGCCTTGGCATCATAACTGTATTTCTGGATTCTATTTATTTATTTTAGAGTATTTATTTATTTTATTTTTAGAGGGGGGGTAGGGAGAAAGAGGGAAATAGCAGTATGCAAGAATTACATTAATTGGTTGCCTCTCACACACCCCCAGCTGGGGGCCTGGCCCACCTAAACATGAGCCCTGACTGGGAATTGAACCAGTGACCTTTTGGTTCCATTTGGTTCACAGGCCGGTGCTCAATCCATTGAGACACACCAACCAGGGGTGGACTCTGTTCTTTTCATTGGTCTCTGTCTATCCTTTGGGCTCTACCATACTGTTATAATTACTTTGGCTTTGTAGTATTGAAATCAGAAAGTGTGAATCCTTCATTGTTCTTTTTCAAGGTTGTTGTGGCTATTTGAGCTCCTTTGCAATTCTATATCAACTTTGGGTTTAGCTTGTCAGGGTCTGAGTGTTTGACTGAGACTTGTCAATAGGAAGGCTAGCTTTTGTTCCTCCCACTGTGGTTTTTCTAGTAGAGTTCTGTACCCAAGATGTTGAGTGGCTGAATGGACAACTGCATTTTGATTGTTTTGTCTTACAGGTGAACAACTTTGTGATCTTCGAGGGCTTCTTTGCCCATCAGCATCGTAAGTCCTCAACTTGTGTGTGTTGGTCAGGTAGTTGGGGTGAGAGAGAGGAAGGAGGCGGATTCTTGGTCCCACTGGTCCCCTCACTGAGGGGCACCACCACTTCCTTCCTCACAGGGCCCCCTACTTCCACTCTTGAGGGCAACTCAATGCTCCAGCACTTCTGTGGTTGATTCTACACCTGCTGGTAAAGCTGCACTAAATTAGTAGAACTGTAGTGCTATGGTGGCATTATTCTGGATGCCACAGAGCACAGTATGATCTGTGGGCAATGTGGAAAAATTCTAAAGCAACTCAAGTTTCCCATCAGTCATCATCCATTTGCTTTACCATCATGCGAGCTCAGTGCATTTGAACTTGTCAAGACTTTCAACTAAGCAAGCTTATTGGGAGCCTGTCTGACAATTAATGTTGATGGGGCCTCTTATTGCTTCAGATCCATAAAAGTGGGTCAGAGTCACATTGCTTTGTAAACCCCTCAGGTTTCTATCTGTCAATGAGGGATAGTCAGTGCGGTCAGTCTTTCCACTTCCAGTCATTGAACATTGACATGAATTTAAATATTAGTTTTAGAGATAATGCTCAGAACATATAACATTTCCAACCAAATAATGAGATTGATCTGGAGAAACCAATCCTAGGAAGTACTGAAATGCTGCCTGGTTTGGCCATGTCACCTTTATACACACATGCTCCCTTGCCAGTCCTTCCTCACTGCCTCTCAAAGGTGGGGAAGCACAGCTGTCCATTAGCTATGCAGTGCATATTGTACGGAAGGGCCCCTCTCCTCAGTTGGCTCAGTGACTAGCTCTCACCTCCTCCATGGCCAGGAAGGGGGGGAACAATTAAAGAACACAGCTTCAGCCATTGTCAGACAATTCATTTCCATGACTTGCTTTCGTTTCCAAGGCTTCCCCCACCCAGCTCCTGCTGATGCATAGGCTATGAGAGGGACTGCCAAGAAGGACAATGAGGACTCAGGACCACAGTTAGGGGCTGTGGATAAAGCTTCAGTAGATTGGCTGAGAAGTTTCATTTGCTACACATGATGGAAAACTTCTTGAGATGGAAAGGGAGGGAACAAGTAGAGAAGTGAGGGTATAGGAGGCAAAGTCTTGGACAACATGTGAGCCCCCATTTACTTTGATAACCCCTTTCCAAGTATCTATGTTTTCTCATCTTTTTTTCCCCAATAAAACTTAAATCTCTCCCCATCTTTGCACCATAAGGAGAGGTTCTGCCCCACCCCAACCTCTCCTGACCTCTAAGCAATTCCTGATTAATGAAGGACTTTGTCCATCTCATCTAGAGGGACCTGGGGTCCTCATTGGCCCAGCTAGAAGCATTCCACTGCCCCAAAATCTAAGGGGGCCCTGACAGCACCCACTGACAATAGGAGCTTGCCTCCCTAGGCCACCCTTCTCCTGCACCTTCCAGGCCCCAGAGTCTTCCCCCTGGATCATTTCCCCCTAATGTTGCATTTGGCTTACTCCTGGTTCTCCTCAAAAGTGCCCCAGCATTCTCCCAAATTCCCTTGTGGTGTTATTATCACAAAGCTGCTTCTGTGGTGGAACAGAACTTTCATCCTTCCCCAGGAGGAACTGTAGTGTCAGGCAGCAGAGATTTGGGGTCATAGGGTAGTGGCTAGGAGGACACAAAGTGTGTCTCCAAACGCTTATCTTGCTTGTGTCCTCTCTACCATCAGCTCCAGCAAGGAAGCTGCCACCCAAGAGAGCAGAGGGAGACATCAAGCCATACTCCTCTAGTGACCGAGAATGTAAGACTTGGGGTAGGGTATCTGGGCTTGGGATACCTTAACTCAGGGGAAGAATTCATTCTCTCTACAGGCTCCAATTTCTTATTCTATCCTAACTCTTGCTGTCTTCTCTTTATTCTCCCTCTCCCCAGTTCTGAAGGTAGCTGTGGAGCCTCCTTGGCCCCTAAACAGGGCCCCTCGTCGAGCTACACCTCCAGTTCACCCACCCCCACGCTCCAGCAGCCTGGGAAACTCACCAGAACGGGGTCCTCTCCGCCCCTTTGTGCCAGAGCAGGAGCTGCTGCGTTCCTTGCGCCTCTGCCCCCCACACCCTACTGCCCGCCTTCTGCTTGCTACTGACTCTACAGGCAGCTCGACCCAGCGTCGCCGCACCAGGTAATAAGAGCTGGGCAGTTAGGGAGCCTCAACTATTAAAAAGTATTAGAAATGGCAAAGGGCAGTTTGAGACAGAAACCTAAAGCAACAGGATGGGTGGACTGGAGAATATTTTGGGAAATATTTGTGGTAGTGGTGTGGAAATAAATGAGTGGGGGAGCAGAATAGGATTGTAAATGAAGTCTAGGGACCCTGGTTTTACAGTGAAAATTGAAAGGAAAGGTAGGAAGAACCCAGACCCATGGGTCAGGGAACTGAACTTCTAAGTTGAAGGAAATCTTATAATACTTGCTGTGAAGGTGCAGTATCTCTGACACTGGGGACATTGGCCCCATGTCAGTGCCTTGTGTGACAGGAGCCCATCAAGCAAGTAGAGAAGAGACACTTCTTTATTTTGCCCCCTATCTTTCTCTACATCTCTGACTCCTCTGTTTTTGTCTCTTCCCCCACTTTCCTTTTCCCTACCTCCTGTCCATAACATTCTTCCACAGCTCCCTTCCCCGCTCTGATGAGACTAGATACTGACAGAAAGCTAACCTGCTCCCCTTCCTGGGAGACCTTGGGTGGACAGAGACCCTCTCTCCCAGAACCCTAGATCTACTCTTCCAGTGTTTCCCTCAGGATCCAGAGGAACCTGACAGAGCTCATAAGACTCCCTCTTCCCCTTTCTTGGACAACTAGGTTGTTAGGGGTCCAGATGGCCAGATAATTGGTAGCTTTTCTTGCCAGAGAAAGCATCCTTTCTCTCTTAACATATAGTCTCTGAACACTCCCACAGACAGTCTGAATTGCTGACAGACTTGTTGGTTGTGCGCTCATACTAATAATCCAGAGAAGCACACTCTGGCTTGCTGTCAGACTCTAGAATACCATGGAAGGTCCAAGGGCCTCCACTGCCAGAGAAACTTTTAAGGAATCTTGCCCATGGAACAAATCCCAATTCACTCTACAGTTTCTGCTGGTGGCCCTAATAAGTGTATTAGGTAGCTTTGTGCCACCTAATATACTTAACCTTTCAGAGCAGTCCAGTTAAGTAAGACAGGGACTTACAGCTCCTTAAAGGGATCGACTCAACATTGCTGAGCTCTTCATTACATATTTTGTATATATCAGGGAGCCCCTGGGCTTTGGGGCCATAAAGACTCACCACATATCTAAAGATGCCCCCAGACCCAGATTCTGTGAGGGGCTTTGTTTCTTGGCAGTAGATCCCAGCAGGCACCCTGAGATCATTCTTTGCTGTGTTTCAGAAGATAAGCCTGAGTCTCAAGGCTCTGTTAGCTCCCGGATCCATCACTCCCCAGTAGCTACATGATATATTCCTGTCTTGTGAGGTTACCCTGAGATGAAGAGGGAACTCCTCTCTGGCCTTCCTCTTTTTTCCTCCACAGCAAGAACCTTTTTCCCTGCTCTGTACCCATGGTATAAAAAGTCCTTTTCCTCCCTACCCTGTGGTAGATCAGTTACCCACAAATCCTTGGGAGCAGGATCTCCCTTTCTTCCTACTCATTTCCTCCTTTTTCTTCTTCCTCTCGGTGTTGTCTGAATAAAGTGTGAATCCCTTTGTGTTTTTTAAATGGACATTTTCAATGAAAAAGAAAATACCCCAAAAAGCTTTAGATTTCAGCCTCATTTTTGTGTCACCTTCTCATTTTCCTGGGTTATAAGGGACCTCTGTCCTTCTCTTCCTCACTGCTGAGATCTGCAGATCTTCCAACAAGGTGTCTGAGAGCTCCCTGTGCAGGATATGGTGTCCCTCTTCCCCATCTTCATTGCTGGGTCTTCTATGGATCCGTCTCCTCTCATGTTGTTGCTGGATCCCTCAGTGTAGGCTTCTGTATCTACTTCCCCATTCCCTCTAGAAACTCTGTCTCTCCCCAATGACTTCTACCCTTCATCTCAGCCCAGCCATTGCTGAGATGACAAGATTTACCAACATCCCTGGGATCCACTGATTGCATTCCTACAACAATCCCCTAATTGGTCCCTGGATTCATCTTTCCTCTCTGATTTCCTGACTTTTCCCCAACCAAACCCTTGGACCTTTCCCAAGACAGTTCCTGACCTCTGTTGAGTATCCAACACACTTCTGTCATCTCTCTTCAAAGGATCCCTCCCTTCTTAAATCAGCTTTGCCACTCCCAATAATTAGGTAACCATGTTTTCCAAAACAAACATCATGACACCTTGTCCAACATATCAGGATTGCTCAAGACAATCTTTGGAGTATAAAATGAAATCCCTCCTCTTTTCTGGGATCCATCTTAGATTACTCCCCCCCCCTCCCCCGAAGGATAATTGCCTCTGTGCTACTCCTTTCATTCCTTTCATTTTTCTCTGATTCCTTTATACCCACTCATCTTTCACCCTGTAGCCTCTTCCCCATCATCTCCCATTTCTTCTACAGGGGAACTCCTCCAGGGCTGGTAGCCCAAAGCTGCTGCTACAGCCGCCATGGGGGATTGAATTCCTTATCTCCCAACACAGGTAAGTATTCATCTCTCCTTAACTCTCAAATCAAGTAGGCCATACTCACTACCTTCTCCAGCCTTTCCACGCACATGCATGGTATTTCCACAGGCAACCTAGAATGGAAGCAGGGGGAACAGGAAATGGAGAATAGGTGAGGCCTGATCTCCTTCCTTACCAGCCTCCCAGCACCTATCTTCCTTCTTGAGTCCCTTCTTATTTTTTAATTTTTAAAATTTATTTCTAGAAACAGGGGAAGGGATATCTTCCTTCTTAATATCACTCTCAGCTCCTCTGAAATCTTATTCTCCCAACTGAATGTTACCCCCCTTCCCCTCCAAACCTTCCAACATCGTAACAGCCTGTTTCCCTATAAGTTCAACTCTGTTATTGCCCAGTTTGGCACAGTCTGAGGGGTTTCAAGTTTGGACATAGAACTAACAGTTCCAGCTTCACACCCCATCATTTGTCCTCCTCTACATAACAGCCAGACAGACCCTGAGAGTCTGATCTTAATTCCACTGCAGTGCCTCTGTAACCCACTCTCCATCATCCTCTTACCTACCAGGTCTGCCAGTGAGGAGCAGGACCTGTCACAGGATGGGTATGGGGAGGAACCCATGCACACAGTGCCTTCACAGGCCCAGGCCCCAGCCCAGTACTGGACAATGGCTGGGGACCTGTTCAACGCCAGGTTCATTCGAATCTTGTGGGAATGTCGCAGCACCAGGCCTTGGTGACTGCAGCCCTGTCACACCTTAAAACTCAACATTTTTCACTACAGGATGCAGCCAAAGCTTGCCTTCATTAAAGATGTATCCACTCATTCGTTTATTCATTCAACAGGCTTTCTTAGCAGTGCCGAGTCATTTGTATCTTATTAAAATGAGAGCAATAAAGTATTTTTATCTCGAGAGCTGCTGAGAAACCTAACTGTCATTATTTCAATCTCACCTCTTACAGCACCCAGTTCACCCCTATCCTTGCCCAGCATTTTGCGCAAGCGCCCCAGGCTAGTGAGCGGAACTCGCAGCCGCTAATTTACTGCGCACGCGCTCCAAGGCTGCCTTCGACTTGCTAGCGCAGGCGCACTTACATCAGACTTGACCGCCTCACCGCCTCCTTGGAACCCTCCGCAGTACGCAAGCGCGCAACGTCTCTTCCCTGTTCCACCCCTCCTTTCTCCTTCAAGAAGCCAGCTCCCGAGCGCACTCGCTCCGCGGGGAGGCCGAACGCTGCACTCGGGAAGCGCTCTCTTTGCTTCCGGGACAGCATGTACCAGCCCAGCAGAGGCGCGGCTAGGCGTCTTGGCCCTTGTCTCCGCGCTTACCAGGCTCGCCCCCAGGTGAGAGGAGAGGAAGGAGATGGAACTGAGGGGACAGGAAGAGAACCTCCTCGGAGCCAGTCCTAGGGGCAAAGAGCGCGCTCCGTTCTGCGCTGGTGCAGTGAGGTCCCTTGGCCCTGTCCTGTGCCGGGCGGTAATAGCAAGGTTTGGGGTCGCGGGGACCTAGGAGGCGGTGCCGCCAGCCCTATCGCACACAGGCTGTATTTTCTAAGGGGTCTGGGGTGGGCAGTTGGGGTTGAAAGTGGGGTGGCAGGATTTCATCCACACTTCGCCTGTGTCTCCGCAATTATCTGTGCCTGGAGGTGATTTGAAGGGCAGGGAGTGGGAAGGTTCGCGGCCCAGGGAGCGCGGTACTGCTCCCGAGTTCCCTGGTCCTGTCCAGGCAAACGGACGGCTGGGTTCTGCATCCGTGTCTGGCAAGGGATATCGGTCCCAGCGGGAAGGCGGGCTGGGGTAGACATAACTCGGGCCCCTGCTCCTGGGTGGAAAAGATGACCACACCCCCGGCAGAGAGGGCGCCTCAGAGACAAGAGGTACCTGAGAGGCACGCTCGCCTTTCAGAGTGACAACTCCGGTTCCTGGGGAGGCGGAGGAGGGACTCCGGGCAGGCCTGATTTGAGGGAACCACCTCATGGTGGTTTCAGCTTCGGTGAAGCAGGAGTGAAGTCTTACCCTTTCAGTCTCCTGGGCTTGTATCATTCATGGGATTAGAAATGATGGCGTATGTCACCAAGTTTTACTTATATTTATTCATATAATACTCATAATAACTCAATGCGACTAAATCACCCTTGGTTTTCTTAAATTTATTTTTAGAAAGAGGGGAAGGTAGAGAGGGAGAGAGACGTCAATGTATGGTTGCCTTTCACCTGCCTCCAGCCTGGGACCTGGCTGGAGATCTGGCCTGCAGCCTGGTTATGTGCCCTGGCTGGGAATTGAACCAGTGACTTTTGGGTTCGCAGGCTGGTGCCTTATCCCCTGTGCCGCCAGCCAGGGCTCATTCTTGTTTATAAGAGAGCATTTACTGGAAACTGAAGCATAGGGAATTAGATGCCTAAGGGTTTAGGATAAGCTTGGTACACAGTGTCTTCTATTCCCCTTGGATTTTTTTTTTTTTTTTTAACCTATACAAAGCTACCTCACATACTTAATTGTGGAGTTGTGTTACAGGCCACATCATTTTATCCACAATGCAAATAAAACCTGTTAACTTATTCCTTCTTCAAACATGTATGTGATCCTTGCTCTAAGAGAGGTGGAACTGTTCCCAAAAGTATAGGAATCTTAAATATAAAAAAGGCATTTGCTGATGTTTTGTGGAGGTGCTTTTCACAGGAAACTTTCCTCCTAGAAATGGAGGTGAATACATCCCATTTTCCTCTAGTAATTCTATTGCTTCTGTCAGGAGAAGTAGGTGAGATTGGAATTGTGTTAATGAGCGGTTTGGATGAAGGGCGATTATGCAACTGGATTCTTATTTTTTCCCTTTGGTTCTTCCTCCTTAGGACCAGCTTTCTCCATGGGCTCTGCCATTCCCACCCCTGTGGCCCCACTCCACGACTTCCACTTCTCCATCTTCTCCTCTTCTTTGGTCTCCCCCAATTCCACACCCTCCCACTGGGCTGCTTCCCCGGGCTCCCCCACTTCCTCCCCCTCAGATCCAGGCCCTGGACTCACCATGGGTGGTTCGCCTTCCAGGAAAGGGGCAGGAGGGACCAGGACCTGAATTGCATAGCGGTTGCCTGGATGGGCTTAGGAGCCTTTTTGAGGGACCTTCCTGCCCCTGTCCTGGGGCTTTGATATCTTTCCAAGCCCCTGTGACTGCCCGCCCTTCCCCTACCACTCCCTCAGGAGATCCGAGTATGGAGGAGCACCTGGCTGTCATGTATGAAAGACTGAGACAAGAGGTAAGTCAGTTTGAAAGTGACCTTCATCCGCAGTGGGAAGGAATACAGGTAACACTTGGAAACAGAGGTTTAGTCAGCTGGATTCTTGGAATCACAAGGCATGCATGGAAGTATTACAAACATTTCCCAAGGAAAAAAATGACCCTGTTTGGATTAAGGAAAGTTAAACATGGCACAGAGATGGCCTTTCACTCAGAGGGGAATAGGAAACATTAAAAATAGACAACTGAGAAATAGGATCTTTTCTTTCCCACTGGGTTGATGCCTTCTTCTTCCACCTAGCTTCCCAGTCTCTTCCTTCACTCCCATGACTACACTCTCTACTCATCAGATGTGGAATTCATCAATGAGATCCTGAACATACGTACCAAGTGAGAATCCAAGCATGGGTAGGGTGGCGGGGAGGAAAAGTACCTAGTGTTGTTACTATATACAATACTTGACTCTCATCAGTTATTAGACAAGGTACTAGGCCGCTTCTCTACACCAGTAGTCCTCATTCTTCAGAGGCCAGCTTGGTTTTCTGATTCTGCCATTGTGAGGGGTATTTCCCATCCCTTCTGCACAGGGGCCGGACATGGTATATTCTATCACTGACTCTCTGTCGCTTCCTGGCCTGGAACTATTTTGCACAACTTCGGCTGGAGGTACTGCAGTTGACCCGCCACCCTGGGAACTGGACCCTGCAAGCCCGTTGGCGGCTCATGGGGCTGCCCATCCACATGCTCTTTCTGCGGTTCTACAAGCGTGACAAGGAAGAGCTTTACCGGTAAAGAGAAGTGAGGAAGGACCTATGCTACAATCCATTTCTTAATTATACCCTTCTAGGATTGGTGGTCTAGTCTCCCAGATAATCCTTCATCTCCTTGACTTGGCTGCAGCCTCCTTGAGTGCAGGGATCTTATTTTAGTTCAATATAACAGAAATAAGGATTTGTGAGTATATTAGGAAACCTCTGAACTCACCTTCTTTATGTATCACCTGGCACATAGCAGTTACTCACATACCAACTAAAGATTCTTGCCAGCAAGCTCTCCTTCCCAGGAGCATGGTGGACCTGGCTGGAGACCTGGTTTGCAACCTTTCTCTTCCCTCTATTCTCCCCACAGGCACACATTTCCAAGACTAAAGGATCCTAGGAGATTTACACCCAAGGGGAGCAAGCGATGGGCAGTGGCTAACTTCCTGACCCTGTCCCTAAGGCCCCCTTTTCTCTGACTTCCCAACGAGCTAACAGCAGGCCCTTGTAAGCCCACCCTGTTTCACTGTGCCCAACTTCATTATTTTTTTAATACTTTATTTTTAGAGAGAGGGGGAGGGAGAGAGGGAAAGAGACATCAATGTATGGTTGCCTTTCACCTGCCTCCAGCTACGGACCTGGCTGGAGACCTGCCTTGCAACCTGGTTATGTGCTCTGGCTGGGAATTGAACCAGTGACCTTTGGGTTCACAGGCCGGCGCCTTATCCACGGTGCCACACCAGGCAAGGCCCAACTTTATTAATGTACTCTCAGAATCAAAGACAAAGAATCCTACCTTATTATGTTGAGCTTCACAACCTTAGGTAGAATCCCAAGAAATAGGCTTGCCTCAAACCAGTGGTTTGTCAAACTTTGCTGTACATGGGAATCATACTGGTACCAGACATTGATTTAATTGAGACAGAATACAACCTGGAAGCCCTGGCTGGTGGCACAGTGGGTAAGGCACTGGCCTGCAAACCCAAAGGTCGCTGGTTCAATTCCCAGCCAGGGCAACATAACCAGGTTGCAAGCCAGGTCTCCAGCCAGGCCTAGCTGGAGGCAGGTGAAAGGCAACCATATATGGAAGTCTGTCTCCCTCTCTAGAAATAATAAAATCTTTTTTTTTTTTTTAAATTTTATTACTGTTGTATTACATCCATCCCCTTTTTGCTCCCCTGTTAAAATCTTGTAAAAATTAAAAAAAAAAAAAAATACAACCTGAGCATCAGGATTTTTCAAAGCTCCCCAGATGATCAACATGTGGCACAGTTAAGGAACTACTGGTTTAAACAAATGCTAAAATTAAACTTTGGGATCAGTTACCTTACCCCTCAGTAAGCCTCTTTTCCTCTACCAGGACCTATGATGCCTATTCCACCTTCTACCTGAATTCCAGTGGCCTCATTTGTCGCCATCACCTAGACAAAGTGAGTCCCAGGGCTGGATGTGGTAGGATGAAGGGGTAGCATGTCTTGCTAACTGGCATTGACCTTTCTCTCTACAGCTGATGCCATCACATTCACCCCCAACACCTGTGAAGAAGCTGTTTGTGGGAGCCCTGGTGACACTGGGGCTGTCAGAGCCAGAACCCAGCTTATGCCTGTGTCCCAAAGCCTGATCCAGGAACTGGGGTGGGGGCTGCACTGAAAACTGCTGTGCACATGAGGAAGTGGAGGCAGCCAGCTTCATCCCCTTTCTTCCTTCCCATTTCATGCTATGTAATTTAACTTGTAAATAATAAAGTATAAATGAAAATATGACATCAAATTCCCATGTCACTTTATCTGGATGCCAGAAGTTCCCATAAGCTTTATTCCAAAACTATTTTTATTAATATATATTAAACGAGTAGAACGATAGCTGGTGTCAGGTTCTGATTATGGCCCCTTCTCTTTACCCTAGCTCTTCACGTGTCTTTCCTGTTTTTTTGGGCATTTTCTTAGCATGGGGATCTTCTAGCTCCTTGGCCTTATAATAGTGAGGTGCCACCTCCAGAAGCCAACTGCTCTCAATCTCTAATACCTAAAAAAGAAAAAAATGTAGAGTTTCCATCTTCGCAAACTGGATTCACTAATGTGTGTATGCTCAAAAAAGTTCTTTCCCGCTCTCCCTTTGGCAACATCCCTCACCCTGGGGCACTACCCTCAGCACCAGCAAAGCCCGCTGAGTGCCTTCCAGCAAGGGCTGAGGCATTTGACAAAAGAGCCCAGGGAATATCCATGGCCTTGACTGACATGCATCCTCACTGAAAGGCAACCATGCATTGATTCTTCTCTCCTTCTCTGCCTCTTTCCCTTCCCCTCTCTCTGGAAATAATAAAATCTTTAAAAATTAAAAAAAATAATAAAATGTTGAAATGTAATCTTTTCATTGTCAATTTCATGATTCTTTTCATGTTTAGTTTTTAAAAATATTCATTTTGCTAACTATTTTGTAGAATTGTTATGTTCTACATTTTTATAAATTTGCAAATGGAATGACTTGTACCATGTTCATTCATTTTGTATTTAAAATGGATATTTTGCCCTGATTGGTGTGGCCCAGTTGCCTGGGTGTCGTTCCACAAAGGGAAAAGCTGTGGGTTTGGTCCCCCCGTCGGAGCATGTGTGAGAGGCAACTGATTGATGTTTCTCTATCACATGAATGTTTTTCTCCCTCTCTTTCTTACTCCCTTCCCCTCTCTCTAAAAATAAAAGAATAAAAAAAAAAAGTTCTTCCCCTTTGACTGCAGGGCTAGGTGAAAAGGTTCAGGGCTCTAATACTATATGAGAGGAGACCCAAAAACTGGAATTATCTTCTGCAGGTTGGGCCCTTTGTAGTATAGGAACCCATCTGTTATCAGTGTACCAATTGGCATTGTTCTGAGAAGCTGTGTTTGGCTTCAGTGAATTATTTTTGAAGACTCTGCCAACACGTTTGCCCATTTCATGATGGGCAATTTATGAGGGCACCTGCCCACACTGTGCTGAATGTTCAGTAGTTCTTGACCAAAAATGGCACGACCTCTGTGCCCTACCCTCCCTATTCACCAGATCTCACCCCAAGCAACATTTTGTTTGTTTCCCCAGATGAAAAAAGTCAACTTCTTTTTTTTTTGTTTCCCAGGATGGAAAAGGTCCTCAAAGGGAAACATTTTACCAATGTGGATGAGGTAAAACAAAAAGCAGCAAAAGTATTAAAAGGCATCAAATCAATGAGTTCAAAAACTTTTGAGCAGCGGAAAAGTCTTGATAGGTGTATTACCTCAAATGGAGAGTATGCTGAAGGTGACTGAAATTTAAACATTTAAGAATAAATACACAATTTTAAAATAAATTCCAGGTCTTTTTAGGTCCCTCCTCATACACCAAAGGCTGTCACATTTCTACATATTATTTGGAATACCAAGTAGGCTTTTTTTTTTTTTTTTTTAAATTTCCAGAGAGGAAGGGAAAGAGGCAGAGAGGGAGAGAAACAGAGAAACATTAATGTATGGTTGCCTTTCACCTGCCTCCAGCCAGGGATCTGGCTGAGACCTGGCTTGCAACCTCGTTACATGCCCTGCCTGGGGAATTGAAACAGCAACCTTTGGGTTCGCAGGCTGACACCTTACCCGCTGTTCTACCAACCAGGGCCCAAGTAGGCTACTTTTAAAAAATAAACCTTGAACATAATGATGAAGTACACTCAGGTTATCATCCCAACACCTAAAACACAGACAACAGCTATTCAAATGTTCATTGAGTAATAAACAATTATCAGATTTTAGGAGATCCTGAGTCAACTGTTACAATGTCTTTCTATTTTATCCTACCTTAAACCAGTATGTTTTCCTATTTCTCTGCCAGTCCCAGCTACTCAAACCTGAGATTTTAGCTTGCTAGGATACCACTTACCCCTACAACCTCCACATGCCTGGGCAAGGGATGGTCCCCTCACCTGTCTCATGAACTCCTTGGTAGTCAAAACAAGTTCATGGTAGAGCAGCCAGCGAGGCTGTTCCTCAAACAGGGAGGAGTTGGGGTGAATGAACACTGTCTGCTGTTGTTTCACCGTGCGGTAGCCGCTGCGGGTCAACCGTGCTGTGTGGTAAAAGTAACCGGCAGTGATGGCCTAAAAAGCAGGTAAGAAAGAATGTCAAAAGGAAAGCTAGACACCCAGGGACCATCAGCATTCACTACCTGTTTTTAGTTCAGGCTTCTGGAGAATTAGAAAGGTAAGGATTGCATGAAGAACCCACTGAGAAGAAACCTGCAGTGGTTTGGGAAGAAAGCACAGGAAAGCACACCTTCCACAAGGGGAAGAAGGCACAATCTCAGGCTGGGCGGGCTGCCAAAAACCCCAGAAGGAAGCTTGCTCCTTGGGAGACCTTGGGTAGACTAAAGATTCCTTGGTAAGCCCTGGCTGGTAGCACAGTGGGTAAGGTGCCGGCCTGCGAACCCAAAGGTCGCAGGTTCGATTCCCCAGCCAGGGCACATAACCAGGTTGCAAATCAGGTCTCCAGTCAGATCTGTGGCTGGAGGCAGGTGAAACGCAACCATACATTGATATCTCTCTCCCTCTCCGTCTCTCTCCCTTCCCCTCTTTCTAAAAATAATGAAATAAAATCTTAAAAAAAAAAAAAATTCCTTGGTAGACTAAAGGAATGTTGCCATTGTGCTGCCCAGGTGACTCAGTTGGAGTGTTGGCCTGTATACCAAACAGTTGCAGGTTCAACTGCCAGTTGGAGTGCATCAGGGAGGCAACTGATCAATGTCTTGCTGCCTCTGTCCCTTTAAAAAATGCTAACCTTGCGTACACGAATGTAGTCCCCCTGGCAGGAACTGAGACCAACTTCCACACGCTCTAGGAGTCCCTCCAGCTGTTCTCGCACATCCCGGGCTCGGCGCATAGATCTGAACTGGACAAAGTTCTCATAGCACCACTGGGAAGAGTAACCACTTTCAGCCCACTGTTAAAGAGGGTTAAAAAGCAGGTTAAGTATACAGTAGGACCAGAGTCCCTCACATCTCCCTCATTCCCACTCACCCAAGCCCAGTGACCTGTGTATAAACGTTTAGCAAAACCAAGTGGTCCCCACCGGGGAGGAAGAAGTTAACACGGGCATTGTCAGCATGGACGACCTTGTCCTTGGGTCGGTAGAAAATGGAATTATTGACAGACAGCATGGCAGCCACTGTCAGGATCTCCTCTGAACAGCTGTACCTGGATCAGAAAGAGAAAAAGAATGAGTTCAAAGCAAGCCATAGGAACAGACGCACAGTGGGGGAAAGTGACCAGTGTGTGAAGGATGTGCCCTCATGTGTGGGCAGATTAGAGCAATGGCTACAAATGAGAGGCTAGGTAGATTTAATGGCAATGGCAATAGCATAGGGGTCAAGAAGGTGGGGCTGTGGATGACAGTTACAGAGGGAAGGACTGGGACCTCTGAGTGGTCCACACTAGGTAGGTGTGCTTTAAGTGCATCTGGAAAAAAATACTTCCTTTAAGTTCATGTGGTGTCTTCTGACCTCAACTACGGCATTTAAAAGTGGTCCTTCCACAGCCACTTCTAAATGTTCCAGTCTATAGCCTTAGGAATGAGTAAGTCCCTATATCATCTCTTTTTGAGCACTCCTCACGCACGGAAAGTCTTCCATGTCCGTTCATACACTGAAATTTTCTATGTGTTTCCCATTTGATATCATGATCAAGGATATTACAGTGTATTACAGAGAGAAAGAGCAAGATAACAAAGATAGCCCCAGAGACAGGAGGAGGCACGGCCAGTTTGTGGACTGGGGGCTCAGCAGGAAAAGACTTACTTCTCAGAAGCCAGGATCATTTTTGACAGCATGGGATCCACTGGCAGCTCTGCCATCTTTCGACCAGACTAAGGAAAGAGTGAGTGTTGAAACCAGCCCTCCCTCAGGTGTCCTCTACCATTCAAGGATCACCCTGACCCCTTTATCCTGCCCTAGCCCACTGCTGTCCCACCTCACCGTGGTGAGCTCGCCAAGGTGGTTGAGGGCTCCTAGAGCATATAATTGCTCCAAAGCCAGCAGCAGGGTCTCATATGGTGGAGGATCCAGGAAATCAAAGTGCATGAGGTCATGGATCCCTGTGGAGAGATGTGGCGAGTACAACAGAGTCACTTTACAAGGACCAGTGATTCCAGCCCAGCTCCTTCCTCTCGGGAGGATGGTGGGACCCCACTCACCTAAGCTCTTGAGTAGCAACACAACATTGCCTAGGCTGGTCCTCTGAATCTCCGGCACTGTTGTCTCCTCCAGCTCGTGCTGATACGCCCAGGCAGTGTACAGTCGGAAGCACTTCCCTGCGGCCACTCGGCCTGCCCGACCAGCTCGCTGATTGGCTGAGGCCTAAAAAATAAGGAGAGGCACGCTGGTTGACAACTGGGTGAAAAAAAGAGAAAGGGTGCTCACTTCGGCAGCACATATACTAAAATTGGAACGATACAGAGAAGATTAGCATGGCCCCTGCGTATGGATGACACACAAATTTGTGAAGTGTTCCGTATTTTTTTGCGACAACATGGATGGAACTGGAGTTTTTTTTGTTTTTTTTTTTTGAGAGTATTTTGCTTAGTGAAATAAGTCAGTCAGTGAAGGACAAATACCATATGATCTCACCCATTATAGGACAATAATGAACAAAACTAACAACAAGCAAAACAGAACCAAATATATGAATACAGTGAATAGGCCATCAGTGGTCAGGGGGAACGGGGTTGGGGGGAAGGGGAGGAAGAGGCAAGGAAGGGGAGCAGTTTAGACAAGAACCTAGTATAAAGGAACCATGGACATGGACAACAGGTGGGATTGACTTTGGGGGGAATGGGTGGGTGGGGAGGGGGACAGAGGAGAGCAAAAAGGGGATGGATGTAATATAACAACAATAAAATTAAAAAAAAAATAAAAGAGAGAGAAAGGGCAGTATTTATTCAAGAAATCTAGGAGAATGTGGTTCTGTCCTCTAACAAGCCCCCACAGGTTTCTGAATAGGACCTTCCTATGGGCCCATTCCACCTCCTACTCCCCCAGAGAATCCACTGGAGCACAAGCTGACCTTGCTGCAGGGAGTGACTGTGAGCGATTCCATGCCTGTGCGGGGGTTGTAGCTCTTCTGTTTACAGAACCCTGGATCCAGCACGTAAATGATGCCCTCAATGGTGAGTGAAGTCTCGGCAATGTTTGTTGCCACAACCACCTGAGTAAGAGGATATGGATCACTCAGAGGAACTGACCTCCTAGTTGTGTAGAAAAAGTAATCCTGGGCCCTGGCTGGTGTGGCTCAGTGGATTGAGCATCTCCCTATGGACTAAAAGGTTGCCAGTTCTATTCCTAGTCAGAACAAAGCCTGGGTTGTGGGCGTGTGAGAGGCAATCAATCAATTAGGCAGAGCAATGTTTCTTTCCCTCTCTAAAATTAATTAATTAATTAAAAAAAAAAAAAAAAAAAAGGGATCCTGGAAGATTTGGAGTAGACTACAGGGTCAGATAAGAGGCAGGAGCCAACAGGATTAGTGCCCAAAGTCAGAGAGAGGGACAGGCTGGGAGAAAGGTGAGGTAGAAATGGGGCTCAGATGGAACACAACGTGGAAAGGGTGTCTGTTTTTGTTTTCTTTTTAAAGATTTTATTTATTATTTTTAGAGAGGCAGGAATGGAGAGAGGCAGGGAGGGAGAGAAATATCCCATGTCTGGTTGCCTTTCACCTGCCTCCAGCTATGGACCTGGCTGGAGACCTGGCTTGCAACCTGGTTATGTTGTCCTGGCTGGGAATCGAACCAGCAACCTTTGGGTTCGCAGGCCAGTGCCTATTCACTGAGCCACCAGCATGGACACATGTGGAAAGCAAATACAGAAGAGGGTTGATGGATTTTATAGAATGGGAGGTAGGCTGTCTAGATCTTGCACCCACCTTCCCCACCAGCACTTTATATTCATCTTCACATGTTATTACCTGCAAAAGCCTCCTAACAAACCTTCTTGCTTCTACTCCTGCCCAGGTTACAGGACATCCAAAACAGTCCTTTTAAAATGTTCACCCATGCCCTGACTGGGGTAGCTCAATGGGTTGGGCATCATTTCACAAACCAAAAGGTTGCCTCTTAATTCCTTCTCAGGGCACATGCTTGGGTTGTGGGCCAGATCCCCAACTGGGGGTGTGGGAAAGGCAACCGACTAATGTTTCTCTTTAACATTGATGTTTCTCTCCCTCTCTTTCCCTCTCTTGAAAAACAAATAAAGATTAAAAAAAATAAAAGGTATACCCATGACATCACCCCCCTATCTTCCTATGGCTCCCTATCCGACATGACAATTTCATCCAAGCTTGTTCTGGTGCTGGGTCCTCTAGTCCTTTAGGGGCCTTTCTACATTCCCCTGCACTGCACTACCTGGCCAGGCACAGTGCATTCCTCTCCTCAGTCCATGCTCCGGTCCTTTGCAGGAATCCATCCCTCTGGGGGGCATACTCCTCTCTGGGATATCAGGTGGCTCCTGCCCTCATCCAGTTAAGGCCTCTACTTCACTTTCACTTTATTGGAGAGGGAAAATTCCTCCCTGCCATTTTTCTATCCCACCTGAGTCAGCCTCCATCTTCCTGTGCTACACTCTATCTATCTATCAATTTATTATTTTTAGAGAGAGGGGAAGGGAGAGGAGAGAGACATCAATGTATGGTTGTCTTTCACCTGCCTCCAGCTACAGACCTGGCTGGAGACCTGGCTTGCAACCTGGTTATGTGCCCTGGCTGGGAATCGAACCAGCGACCTTTGGGTTCACAGGCCAGCACCTTATCCATTGTGCCACCAACCAGGGTTGCACTGTATATCTTAATAAGACTGGTCACAAAACTGGTATTATGTATTGAATGCCCACTATCTCCTTTATACTAGACTGGAAGCTCTGCAAAGCCAGGAACTTTGTTTCATCCATCACTACATCCCCATACCCCAGAACAGGGTCTGGGAAATACCAGTCAATATTTGTTCATAAGTTATATCTTTGCTGAAAATCCTTTGATTGCCATTCAATTCTCTGTAACACAGGTGGCAAACACAAGGCCCGTGGGCCAAATCCGGCCTTCCAACTTGTTTTTTTTTAATTTTACAAACTCTCCACCTTGTTTTATCCAGCCAGGCACCGTCAGCCTGGCACCTTGTTTCTACCTGGCTCACTTAACTGTTAAGGAGTAGTTACATTTATTCAGTCCTAAAATGACATTCCGTCCCTTGAAGGTAACCACAAGGCTGATGTGACCCGTGGTGGAAATAAGTTTGACACCTCTGGTCTATAAGTCTAAACTATACTACCTACCACCCAAGGCCCTCCCTAATGTAGTCCAAAATTGGTTTTACTTGTCTCCCACTGTTTCACCACATGACCTTTCTACTAAACCTTGCACTGAGACCTCACAACACACCTTGGGGTTTCACGGACATCCCCACCATTTTTCTTAAAAGGTGCAAATCAAGCCCCACTTCCTGTTCACAAAAGGCACCCCTTCTCATGCATTCAGCTACCTCTAGGTCCATGCCGGTCATTCATCCCTTTCTTTCCAGAAACGAGCGACTGACTGCTCCTCAGCTGTGGCTGAAGCAGTGCCCAGGGTACATCCTGCACAGGGCAGGCACACCCTTTCTTTCTCACTGCTACTTATAGAACTATAGGGGTGAAGAATATAGGTTTCTGCAACTTACCTTCCTAGCCCCTGGTGGTGTGGGCTGGAAGATGCGAGCCTGCATGTCAGAAGGCAAGTTGGCATAAATGGGCAGCACCAGCAGTTCCCTGATTTTGGAGCCCAGGCGGCGGCAGCGATCCTGAAGCATCTCACAGGCAGCCTCAATCTCCTCCTGGATTTTGGGTGGGGATAGCAGCAGGGACCCAGAATCACAAAGGCCGACCTGCCAGCCTAGTCTTCCCCTGGGACAAATATCACCCCTCCTCCAGCTCACTCACCTGCCCTGTCAGAAACACTAGGACATCCCCAGGAGGCTGGGTCACATGAATCTGTAGCACAGATACTACACAGGCTTCCAGGTAGTCAGCCTCTGGAGCCTAGGGTGGAGGAGAGAACAGAGGAAGGCTGCTTGCTCAGGCAAGCCTCTTTCTGTCCTCCATATACACTTTTTCCCAGGTCCCCTCTGGACCCTCCTTTCCACCCTACTCTCTTTGGGGCAACCTCCCCCAGCTCCATGCCTCATATTTAAGCCCATCCTAAGCAGGGCACCTTGGTATAGAAGATGTCAACTGGAAACCTGCGTCCAGGGATTCGGAAGACTGGAGCATCATCAAAGAAAGTGGAAAAACGGGCAGTGTCCAGTGTGGCTGAAGCCACCAGAACCTTGAGCTCAGGCCTGAAGCGAGCAACATCTTTGATCAATCCAAAGAGAATGTCTGTGTGCAAAGTCCGTTCATGAGCCTCATCCACCATCACCACACTAGGGAAGAAACGGAGCAGTGAGTGAGGAGAACTGGGCAATGCAGGAGTGGACCCTATGGTTCCTTGGATGAAGGGACAAATGGAGGAAGAGTCCAAGGGGGAATGGGGGGGGGTGGCTTAAGAGAAGCCAATTGCCCCAGTTAAGACCAATGGAAAGATGGAGAAGATAAGGGTACCACAGTTGGCAGCCTCTCAGCTTGGGCAAACACAGCAACTGCCATGATTGGAAGGCTGGTGGCTGAGGCCAAGACAAACCAGACATTCCCTCTGGACCAGAGTCAAGAGCCTGCTAAAGTCAGAAGTAAGTGTGTGTGCGTATGTGTTTAAAGATTTTATTCCGATTCCCCAGCCAGGGCACATAACCAGGTTGTAAACCAGGTCTCCAGTCAGGTCTGTGGCTGAAGGCAGGTGAAACGCAACCATACATTGATGTCTCCGTCTCTCCCTTCCCCTCTTCCTAAAATAATGAAATAAAATCTTAAAAAAAAAAAAAGATTTTATTAGTTATTTTTAGAGGGAAGAAAGGGAGAGAAATATCAATGTATGGTTGCCTTTCACCTGCCTCCAACCACAGACCTGGCTGGAGACCTGGTTTGCAACCTGGTTATGTGCCCTGGCTGGGAATCAAACCAGCGACCTTTGAGTTCACAGGCTGGTACCAGTTCACTGAGCCACACCAGCCAGGGCTAGTGTAGCTGTCTTAACAGGAACAAAACTGAGGACAAGGCCTCTTTCAATAAGGCTGGCCCCCTAGACTGCCTGGGGCTGAACAGATAGACCTGTGCCACCAGAATAGTCCAGAAGTTCCCAGGCTCCTTCGGGACTGCTGATGCACATCCTGTTGGCCCTGCCACCTGTTATGGGGAGAGGACTAGTAAGCCTTTCTAGCCCAACCTTAGCTGACTCTGCTGGCTGGTCTCCTAAAATAGTTAGATATGTAGACCTTCTTTCTCCTTGCTCTGGTCTCTGGATTTCTGACGGCAGCCAAACCTGTACAAGCTCAAGCTCAACCTCAAATTTTTATGCCTACCCCTGACCCTAATGGTGAAGCTCCCAGCTGTTTTAGGCTAGGGTTGATGGGAAAGTCCCATGCCCCAAACACTCTTGTATCGGCTAGCCTTCCTTGTGTTCTGAGATTTTAGGAAGTGCTGTGAAAGGTCAAACCATATCTGTCCTATGACTGTACTCTGATCTTCCAGGACCAGAAATTCAAAGCCTCTTACCAGTTGGCCTGACCCCACCTACAGCCCATGATAGTGATTTCTCCCCTCAGTATATGCTTATCATCCAACCCCTGTTGGGTCAATGCAGTAATGAGAATTCACCCTTCACAGGCCCTGCAATATCTGTCACTCTATAGCTTCTTGGTATTGAGCTAAAATTCATCTCCCTATTAATAAAAGTTCCTAGATGTGCCCTCTGGGGTCACATAAAACAAATCTGACCCCTTTTCCATGTAACAGCCCTTCACATTTCTAGAGGGAACCAGGTTGTCTCCCTTGAGTTTCTCTCCTGAAAGTTGATCATTCTGTTTCTCCAAGGTTTTTTTTTAAGTTTTTATAGAACTTTACTTTTTATTCAGTGATTTCCATGCTTTTGCCAAGGACTTCATAGTCTCCAAACAGTCTTCACATGGATTTTCAAGTCCCCACTGCTCCACCCTACCACCCTAGTTGTTTTCTAAAATGTGAATACAACTCGCAAGAGAAGGAGGAACTTCCTCTTTGGTATCTTCTGCCTTCTAGCTCCAGTTGTATGGTACCTAGAAGCCAGCTCTAGGACTGTCAGGATCATAAAGATGCAAGAACTGGTGGATTCATCTACAGGCAATGTCCAAACTGATTCAGGAGGACAGAAAGGAGAGAAAGGTCAACACTAAAAACACACAGGAAGGCACAAAAGGGGAGGAGGGCAGCAGATCATGGGGGAAGAGAAGGTGGGTAGCTCTCCTGTGGGAGATGAGACCATTTGTATACCTGTAACTTGCAAGGTCAGGCTCAGAGAGGAACTCCCGGAGAAGCATCCCATCTGTCATGTAGCGGAGGACTGTTCGTTCTGATGTGCAGTCCTCAAAGCGGATGCTGTAGCCAACCTGTTGAGGGGATCATTAGAGATAGAAAATGGGCTGGTGTTTCCTGAAGGGAGTGCAGGACTAGGGGATGAAGGGCCAGTGCCTGAACCTGTGGTGTTGGGGCCCTGAGGGCAGTGTGGGCTGAGTTCCAGACCCCTCACCATTCAGTCACCCCAGGCCTCACCTCATTCCCAAGCTTCACACCCATCTCCCGGGCTACTCGGGCAGCCACACTCATGGCTGCCACTCTCCTGGGCTGAGTGCAGGCAATCTTCATACCATTCTTGGTATAACCCTGAATGACAGGAGAGAGGTCTCCCCTTTACTAAATATGATCCTGGGGTCCAGAACAACTCAGAGAAAAAAGTTGTAAATGCAGGGTAGGGCAGGGTACAGGGGGGAATGAATTAGGGCTAAAATTAGGACAAGGAGGGCAAATGGATAGGATGGCAGATCCAGGGCCCTTAAAGGGATCCTCACCCAGCCCTGGCAGTCTCAGCCCTTTGGGGAATCAAGTTCTGGGCTTAGCTCGATTTGAGCTGGGAAAGGACAGAATAGGTATGGCAGACTCGGAAACAATGGGGAACAAAGTAAGGTACAAAGGCAGGAAAACAAGTCCTTTCACTCCTCATGTTTGGACCCTCCAGAGGAACACAGGGCAAGCTGTATTGGAGTAAAGGGTCCATGTTCTCACACAGCCCACTATCTAGTTGTCTACACTCCCTTCCAATATGAACACAGAGAATGCCTACCACTCAGGGGCACTGTAATGGGAAGTGAGAACAGAAATGTGAAATGGATATTGTCCATATTCTCAAGAACCTCACCATTTAGTGGGAAACATGAAATGACTAAAATGGAGAAGGTGAGCAACTACTAAAACTATCAGGGAACAGGAGCTCTGAAAGGACTGTGCTTATCAATCGATGAGACCCCCACAGCCTGAAAGGTATGGGTGACTCACCTCCTCAAAGAGATACTGTGGGATTTGGGTGGTCTTTCCTGAGCCTGTCTCGCCCTCGATGATGAGAACCTGATGATTAGCAATAGCTGCAAGGAGCTCCTCTCGAAAAGGAAACACAGGGAGGCTGCAGCGGACGGCCTGGATGGACTCCTTCTGCTGGACCTGGGTAGAAGGGGGTGGAGCTGATGGCTCCTTAGAAAGAGAAAGAGGGGAATGAGTTTTAGGACCAGCTTCCCCTCCAGTTTACAATGTCCCAGAGCTCTGCCTCACCTCATCACCCTGGAGCTGAGTGGCCCGAACAAACTCGATGGTCTCCTCTTCCTCTAGTACCAGCTGATACTTGGGCTCCTGGGAGGCAGCATCTCGGGCCCCAAACTTCAGGGAGGCGGCCCCCAGCCGGGCCTCCTCCCAGCGCCGTTGCTCCTCCCCAGGGGCACCTGATTCCTCCTCCACCAGATCCACAGCTCGTGCTGGCTGTGCAGAGAAAGGCATGTGAAAACACAAGCTGCCCTCTCTGCCCAGTCCCCTCCTTCCCCATCAGGATCCTCACCCACTGGGAAAAGGAAGACAAAGAGGGAGCCAGCCCCAACTCCCTGACACCAAGGCACAGCCTGACACCCCCAACACCTTTCCTCCCTCAGCTTAGGGACCAGGGCTAAGGTGGATGCCTCTTCACCTCACCTGTCCTCGGGTCTCTTCTGGCATGTGGTAGCGACTGGTGGCCTCTAGCTTCTCCTGCTCCCCAGCTGCTCGATATTCCCGGGCTAGATCCCGAACTCGCTGCTTGTATTTGAGCTCCCGCCGCTCATGTTGGCTCAGCTCCACATCCCCAAAAAGATATTCCTCATCCGCCAGCTCAGCCTCCAGGTCTTCAAGCTTCTCTCGCTCCCGCTTAGCTAGGTACTCTCGGCGAGATTTCTTCCGCAACTCAGGGACCTGGATCAGCGTGGGGCAGTCAAATCCTCATTCTGCTAGAAGGGCAACACCTTTCCCTACTCACTCTAATGACAGACTCCCTGAGAGACTGGAATGAGAATCTAAACATCAGTCCTGCATCCTTCCTCTGCAATGTGTAACCTGACTAATGGGATGCCCCATGCTGGGCCTTTGAAGGCTGGACACAGATCCTTCTTGCAGCAGGATCCAGCCAGATCTGAAACAGCTTCACCATCTTTGTCAATGTAAATGTATTAAGGCAATTACTTGAAAATTTTATATTTTACTCTTACTACTTTTAAAACTAACTTATTGTTGTTGTGTTATATTTATCCCATTTTCCCCCATTGCTCTCCCTTTCCCCAACCACCCCATTCCCTCTCCCACAGTCAATCCCCGCATGTTGTCCATGTCCACGGGTCATTTATTTTAGTTCCTACTCCTACTATTTTATTCAAGTTAGTGAAAAAGGAGAAGAAGAAAGGGCTGATACCAGCATTCAGAACCACAAGTCTTTTTTTTTTTTTTTTTTTAAGATTTTATTTTATTATTTTTAGAAAGAGGGGAAGAGAGAGAGGTAGAGAGGGAGAGAGACATCAATGTATGGTTGCGTTTCACCTGCCTCCAGCCACAGACCTGACTGGAGACCTGGTCTGCAACTGGTTATGTGCCCTGGCTGGGGAATCGAACCTGTGACCTTTGGGTTCACAGGCCGGCGCTCTATCCACTGTGCTACCAGCCAGGCAGAACCACAAGTCTTGAAAGACGAATACCATATGATCTCACCTAATACAGGAACCTAATGAACAAAACAAACAAATAAGCAAAATAGAACCAAAGGCATGGAAACAAGGAACAGACTGATAGTAACCACAAGGGATGGAGAGGAGGAAAAGGGGAGAAAGAAAGGGAAGGGTCTAGTTAAGGAACTAGTATAAATAACCCATGGACATGGACAACAGGGTGGGGCCTGATTATAGGAATGGGGGGTCAGTGGAGAGCAATGGGGTGGGGATTGGGGCAACTGTAACAGAAAAATTAAAATGGTATTAATAAATAAATAAATAAAGCTCTGGCTGGTGGCACAGTAGATAAGGCACCAGCCTGCAAACCCAAAGGTTGCTAGTTCGATTCCCCAGCCAGGGCACATAACCAGGTTGCAAGCCAGGTCTCCAGCCAAGTCTATAGCTGGAGGCAGGTGAAAGGCAACCATACACTGATGTCTCTTTCCCTCTCTGCCTCTCTCCCTTCCCCTCTCTTTAAAAATAATAAAATCTTTAAAATAATTAAAAAATAAAAGTAGAAGTCTTCCTCAAAACAAACAAACAAACAAAACAAAACACACACACACACAAAAACACAGGTCTCAAACTGAAAACAACTGAGACATATGGAAACCACCAGAGACACCAGCAGTAGGTAATCCTCACCCCAGTCGGATGCCCCCTGATTGTAAACTGAATGACTGTAGTTTAGGGAAGGGGAAGGACAGTTTCAGAGAATGGCTCTGAGACAAGATGCAATGGGGATGCTAAGCTGTCTGAGACCAACCTCCCCTCATACCATGTGTCATTTGGCTTCCACCAGTTTCCTTTCATACATGCTTTTCAGGACACACTGGAGATGACAGAAAACAGGCCATATCCCTAAGGCCTTTCTTGGCGCTCACCATGTCTCTTCCTGTGATCGAGATAAGCTTTTCTACTGAAAATTAGTTACTTAAAAAAACAAACATTTGCTCTGTCTGTTAAGAAAGAATTGTAGCTCATTTCTAGTTCTTGAGGAAAAGCTGTTTTTTACACAAAAAGGACCCCCAAACCACCATTTTACAATCACTAAAGAAGTAATTGATTCAGGAAAAGGGTCATCAGTGGTTGCTGGACCATTTATATGAAAGGCAGCTAGAAAAAGGATATCTGCACTAAGAGATGCATGACTGGGTAGCATGTTCCCTGGACAAGACTCAAGGAGAGTGAACATTACCACCCAAGAGGTGTTGTTGATGCAACTGTTTAATATGAATCCAGGCAAACTTTAGACAGGGCATAAAAGAACTTAACACCACAAGATAAGGATGAGATAAACCCAGAACATAGGACACGATACAAGATGAGACAGAAAAAGAGAAAATGAAACAAACTTTTAGAGGCCTAACAACCAAATGCAATGCATGATGCTTACTGGATTCTGGTTTGTAAAGAACAGTTATTATTAAACACATTTTGGGGCAAGTGGGGGAATTAGATTGCAGACAGGTTCTTGATTCATACATAGGAATTACTATTCAGCTTCTTAGGTGTGACAATGGCACTGTGGATTTAGGGGCGAATGTTTTTATTCATAAAAGGTACGTGACAATGGGATAGAGTGCTATGATGTCTAAAACTCTTAAATGGTTCAAAAAGAAACTCACATTTACACATTCCAAATATCACACAAGCAATTTTTTAATCCAAATAGTCTATATGAGTGTTCATTATACTATACAACTTTCCTATTTGTTCAGAAGTTTTCACAATTGAAAGAGAAAAAAAAAAAAATTTAAATTTAGGCAAATAAAAACACACCTGTACTGAGAGATGTCTCAGAAGTCTCTGACCATAGTCATTTTGTGGTGTGGAACATGAGATGGGTTGATCAATCAAGAGACATCCTAAAGATCATTCTTAGGACACCAAGAGTCTACAAATTCTTTCGGGAAATCCAAGGGTGATATTACTTGGGAAGACCAAGCCTTTGAAAAATTGCCTACCAACCTAGACTCACATCAGAACAAGTCAAATTCATCTATTACAAGGGCTCTGTTCCTGTGCAGTGGGAAGACCAACTCAGGAAACCAGAGGGAGGCCACAGGGCCACATGGGAGATGGAGGGTTAGGTGGCAGGAAGGTATCTGGACATGGTGTGTGCCCAAACTGAATGGTGAGCATATCCCTGGGCAGTGGGACAACTGCCCAGACCTACCTTCAAGGTACCTTTTGATTATATCTTGTTAAGTCTCACATTTCACTCACTAACACACAGTATAAGTTGATCTAAAGACTCAAGGAAGGTTTTGGGGTAGGTTTCTTCCCTCTACAACTTAAGTACATCCTCAGCAGGCTTCTATCAACCAAGCCCCCTCCTCTAGAGACCCAACACCTTATCAGCAATCTCAATGCACTTTCTTTGTACCTCTTCTCCCTATCCCTACCATCAAAAAGTCTTTCCAAAAAAAAAAAAAAAAAAAAGTCTTTCCTTCTGCTTTCTGATCTTGGCTTCCTGGCACTGGGACTCACCATGGCTTTCCGGTCCTCCTCAGCCATTTTAAGGCGCTTCTGAGCCTCTTCATAAGCCTAGGAGAAGACACCAAGAGTGGAGGGGCGTGAGGCCAAAATTCCCCACAGCCCCTCCTCCTCCAGAGTCACAATCATCATTTAGGTGTTCCCTAGTGTAAAGAAAAATGTTCCCTCTCACCCTGGCTAGGTGGCTCCATTGGTTGGAGCATTGTCCCATACACCAAAATGTTATAGATTCGATTTCTAGTCAGGGCACATACCTACACTGCAGGTTTGATGCCCAGGTGGGGTGTGTGCTGGAGACAACTGATCAATGTTTTTCTCTCACATCAATATTTCAGTCTCCCTCTCCCTTTCTCTCTCTCTAAAATCAATAAACATGTTTTTGGGTAAGGATTTTTTTTTTTGCGGGGGGGGGGGGAGGAGGTAAGGATTGAAAAAAAAGAAGAAAAAAAGAAATGTCCTTCTTAGTGAAGAATCTCTAACCACTACTCAGCAGAAGGCAGCCTTAGCTAGAGGACCCAGAGAGATTCTCCCACCACAGAGGTAAACATTTCACTAGAAGCATCCCCTTGTCCTCCCAAATATCACCATCTCTGCAATTACACCCTCTTTGAATTTGACCCAGGGATCTGATCTTCCTGTGGATTACAGAACATGCCGTATACCTTCTTGTCCGACCGCTCCAGGACATTGCGAGTCCGATCCTTATCCCGCTGCCGAACCCGCTCAGCGAAGGCATCACGTTCCTCCAGGTCCTGAAGGCGCTCTCTCTCTGTCCGTTCCCATTCATCCTCTGACTCGGGCTTCTCTGTCTGCTGTTTGTTCCATCTGTAGCCCAACCCAGAGAATTAAATAAAAACATCCAGAAGGTTTATCATCCTATCATTCACTTGCCCCATTCTCTCTCATCTTACTTCTGACTTACCCTATTTTCTTCCTTTTCTCAGAAACCTCTTCCTCTTC
Organism: Noctilio leporinus; assembly: GCA_004026585.1. Taxonomy (NCBI): domain Eukaryota; kingdom Metazoa; phylum Chordata; class Mammalia; order Chiroptera; family Noctilionidae; genus Noctilio; species Noctilio leporinus. The sequence continues at coordinate 20,205 of PVIW01004837.1, read as the reverse complement.
TTCCTCCTCCTCCTCAAGGCATTTCTTCCTGAGGTGTTTCCGTTTTTTACGCTTCTTCTGGAGACTGCTCCCAGCCTTACCCATAGTTTCCTCACTGCTCTCTTCACTGTCTTCTAGCAACCTATAAGATTGGTTCTTCTCTAACAGAGCTTGGGCCTCTCGCTCAGCTGCCCGAGCTGGCTTTTCCACCACTGTCTTCTGTGGTACCTGTCAACAGGGAAGGTGATGTGAACAACTCCTGAACTCTACCCACCTACTTTGCCCTGTTCCTAATTCAAGGAATGATGTGATTTTTTTTTTAATGATTTGATCTTAAATTTAGCCTTTCTTCACATCATGTTCATAAGCCTGAATGGGAACTCTCATCAGCTTCTAAACTTCCTCTCAATAACTCATTTAACAAACATTTACCCAGGATTTTTAAGTATTAGAGCATAGGAAAGAAACAAAAATCCCTGCTCTCATGGAGTTTACATTCTCAAACCCAACTTTTAATTGCTCAGCTTCTATTATTCCCAATGATTGAATCAGTCCTATACAAGAACTCACACACCCCAAGGACTGTTTTGCACAGCCCTGTCACAGGGACACAGTGGTGAATGGATTAATGTAAAGTTCCTACCTCACATCGCTTACACTCTAACTTCATCTCTCTCTAAACACACAGCTGCCTATGCTATTTGCCATTCTCCGAACATGCTGAACTCTTGCACTCATATATACACTTTCCGAGTACCTATTCTGTAAGGTGGTCTATTACGTGGTAGGAGTACAAAGATAAGAAATACAGTCTTGCCCTCCAGGATCCCCCCTTTTATACCTTTAATCCTCCCCCTTCTCTACCAGAAAATTCCAGGGAATCTTTGGACCTGCTTTTCCAGATCACTACCTCCACCTTCCATGCTCCCACACCTCTCATTCATAGTCTCACTATTCAAAGTGTGGCCCTTGGACCACCAACATCACCTAGAAAACGTGTTACATCTGTTAGAAATACAGAAACTCGGCTCAGTGGATAGGCGCTGGCCTGCAAACCCAAAGGTTGCTGGTTCGATTCTCAGCCAGGGCACATAACCAGGTTGTAAGCCAGGTCCCTAACCAGGTCCCTAGCTGGAGGCAGGTGAAAGGCAAACCATACACTGATGTCTCTCTCTCTCTCTCTCTCTCTCTCTCTCTGCTTCCCTTCCCCTCTCTAAAAATGATAAAATATTTTTGAAATAAATTTTTTTAAAAAAGATGAAATACAGAAACTAAGACCCCATCCCAGACCTAGCGAATCAGAATCTGAACTTTAACAAGGGCCCTGGATGAATGTATCGCGTTCGACAAACACCGCTGTTTTACGCTTAACCAGACATACTTGAGCCCTGCTCCAGTTAGTAGAGTAACCAGGCGACGGCGGACAAAGGACTAGTGCTTGTGAACTGAGCTTATTACTCAGCTTCGGGACGCACCATTATCCCCGGCACCCTGGACAAATAATCTAGGGCCCGTCCCTGCTCCCCACTCTCCCGTCTCTCCCACGCCAGCCCTCCCCAGTCACATCCCTCCCTCCCCTGGACACCTTGTTCCAGAGTCTTAGCGCGAAGTCCCGGGCCGGCCCGCTAAGGTCCAGGGTATCGGTGTCTCGCAGACGCTGCAAGAACTCCTCTGCCGAGCGGCAACGCTGCGCAGTACAGATTAGGAACTGAGCCACGTGCCGCTCGCTTAGTCCCAGCACAGAGTGCAGCTCGTCCTGCACCCAGCGCTCCAGCCCCGCCGGTGTTGCCATGGCGACCCACGCTCCCTGAGCCCAGCCCGAAAGGGTCCCAAACAGCTGCACTGTCGGCAGGGCGTCTCAGAAGCCTGACCAGAAGAGACCAGACCGGAGCTTCAGCTTGGCAAAGGAGCTGTCTTAAGATCTTAGGATTTGATTCCCAACAGCTCAAAACCATTACTTCTAGGCCCCGGATGCCGGAAGCGGCTATGCTTTTTTCCGGCCCGAGTACTACGGTGGCCGAGCGAGTTCAAACCTCGCGGAGCCATACTGTAGTTCCGGTAAAAAGATTTTCATTTCTGTCTCACAGAATCTCTCGCTCTCTGATGGTAAGCCCGTGGATGCTTCCCTCGCCCATTCATTCAACAAATGCTCAACGCCTGACGTGTGCTAGATACAATTTTAGTCGCTGGGGATATAGCAAAGAACAAATCAGACAAAATTCCCTTCCTGAACTTATATTTGAGGGGGGAAATAAAATACATAATAAATAAAACATGCAAGTTCTATAGAGCCCCTCCCCCAAATACAGTCCATGTTTATTAAAAATTAGCTCATGCTGATTAAAAGTGACTTTTGGGTTCGATTCCCCAGCCAGGGCATATAACCAGGTTGCAAACCAGGTCTCCAGTCAGGTCTGTGGCTGGAGGCAGGTGAAAAGCAACCATACATTGATGTCTCTCTCCCTCTCTGCCTCTCTCCCTTCCCCTCTTTGTAAAAATAATGAAATAAAATCTTTAAAAAAAAAAAAAGTGACTTTTGCTAGGACCCATCCCTTCAGCAGAAGTGAATACAGAGTAGGCACAAACGAGGACCTATGGGCAGGGAGAAAGTTGGGATCTGAGGGCGAAAATGTGCTTTGCTTTTCTTGAATGCTATTTCAGAAAGTAATTTTCTAAAAAGATTTCCAAACTAAACATTGTGCAAATTGTGTTCTGTATTTTTGCTAACAGCTAGAGAAATGCACTGGTTGCTTCTTATTTAAAAATAAGCAAGGCAGGCCCTGGCTGGTGGTACAGTGGTTAAGGCACCGGCCTGCGAACACAAAGGTCGCATATAACCAGGTTGCATGCCGGGTTTCCAGCCAGGTCCGTAGCTGGAGGCGGGTGAAAGGCAACCATGCATTGATGTGTCTCTCCCTTCCTGCTTCTCTCCCTTCCCCTCTAAAAATAATAAATTAAAATCTTAAAAATAAATAAACAAACAAACAAATAAAAATAAGCAAGGCCCTGGCTGGTGTGGCTCAGTGAACTGAGCACCAGCCTGCCAACCCAAGTGTAGCTGGTTCAATTCCCAGTCAGGGTTCATATCCAATCTGCAAGCCAGGTTTCCAGCTTGGTCCCCAGCTGGAGGCAGGTGAAAGGCAACCATACATTGATTTTTCTCTCCCTTTCTTCCTCCCCCCATTGCCTTCTCTCTAAAAATAATGAATAAATTTATTTTTAATCTTTAAAAATAAATAAATAAAACAAGCTCCAGAGTCTCAAAAATAAATTCATAAAATAAATAAATTAAAATAAGCAGAACACTTTGGCTAAATAGCTCAGTTGATAAGAGTGTCTTGGATATTCCTAGGTTGTAGATTCAGCCTCAAATTGGCACATATAGGGTGCGTGCCATCCATTGGCAATAAGTCTGTACCTCCTTATTTCATGTGCTTATTAATTTTGAAAAACTATGTTTCAAAGGTTATGGTTTAACATCATTGTTTCAGATGTAAAGTATTAAATTCTAAGAGCAACAGTCATGTCAAAGGAATATGATGTTAGAGCAACCATAGTTTCTGGACTGCATGCAGGGCAAACTGCTAAAGAAATTGTGGACTTCAGTAACATCCCTTTATGTACAGTTTACAATGTGGAGGTGTATGATGCCAATCCTGATGTCGCCACACCAAAAAGGAAAACACATAAGGTATGCAAGGACCGCACAAGTCCAGATATTGTACGCAGAATCCGGGAGATGATCAGTGAAGATCCAGGATGTTTACCTTGACATTTTGAGGGTAGTTGTACCACGGATGAAGCAAGTTGCAAATGGAAAAAATGACTATGTTCATGTATTTACATGTAAGGATAAATTTATTTCAAAATATAACACTTCTGTGATATGTTATTTTACTAAAATTTTGCCAATTGATCATGATCATCCTGTACAGGGGTCAACCAATGAATGCACAGATAAGTGAAACAATGTATCAGTGCTTCTTTCACACTCTCATATCAATAAACTAAAAAAAATTTAATTTATAAAAAATAGCCCTGGCTAGTGTGGCTCAGTGGATTGAGTGCTGGCCTGGGAACCAAAAGGTTGCTGGTATGACTCCTAGTCAGGGCACATGCTCGGGTTGCAGGCCGGGTCCCCAATGTGGGGCATTCAAGAGGCAACTGATTGCTGCCTCTCACACATTGGTGTTTCTCTCCCTCTTTCTCCCCTCCCCTCTCCCTAAAAGTAAGTAATAACATATTTATTTATTTATTTTTATTATTTAAAAAAAATTATTATTTATAGAGAGGGGGAGGGAGAGAGGCAGAGAGGGAGAGAGACATCAATGTACAGTTGCCTTTCACCTGTCTCCAGCTACAGACCTGGCTGGAGACCTGGCTTGCAACCTGGTTACGTGCCCTGGCTGGGGAATCAAACCGATGACCTTTGAGTTCACAGGCCTGCACCTTATCCACTGTACCACTAGCCAGGGCCAATAAAATCTTTAAATTTATACAAAATAAAAATAAAACAAAGCAGAATTTGTTAATTGGCTCTCTGCTGTCTGGCCTGTTTCACCCTGCTTTATATTTTTGATTAATTGGACTTATCAGACACTATTGTTGAGGAATGAAACACTTATTCCAATTAACAGCCCCTGGTAACCCTGTATCATTGACTCCTTGGATGCGTTTTCTTCCGTTTCTGGGATGGACTGTGGGCACCCCAGGCATCTGTGGGCTTTTTGCCTCTACTTCCTTGAGTCGAAATAGGTTTTAATGTTTACCTAATTAGCTACTAACATAAGGCTTCTGTTACCCCCCATACCACCCCTGCCCCCCTGCCCCATGAACTGACTCTATTCACACCAAGCTTGCTGCCCTGATAGTAAATTAAAGACCTCTGGCATATGTTTAGATTAATATGGTTAATACATTCTGTTTTTAGAAAAGGAGAGTGTACTCTGAGTAGGCTGAGAGAAGTATCCTCTAATGATAGGACCATAACTACTCTACCATATCTTTTTTTTTTTAATATTTTATTTCATTATTTTTAGAAAGAGGGGAAGGGAGAGAGGCAGAGGGAAAGAGACATCAATGTATGGTTGCCTTTCACCTGCCTTCAGCCACAGACCTGACTGGAGACCTGGTTTGCAACCTGGTTATGTGCCCTGGCTGGGGAATTGAACCTGAGACCTTTGGGTTCTCAGGCCGGCACCTTATCCACTGTGCTACCAGCCAGGGCCAGACTCTACCATATCTTTACCAGCCTGGAGAACTAAAAATAATTTACCTGGAAAGTAAAAAATAGATCTTTCACATCTGCAAAAGACATTCTTTGAAATGGGAAAGTCTCTCAGTATCAACTACACTTGGGCAACAAAGTGATGGATCTTAGACCTTTAAGAAAACCTTGTTGTCTATCAGAGAGCCTTTTCCAAAACACCATGCTTCTGTATATACACTATATTTTTCAGATATATTATTCAGTGGTCCTGAGCCTTGGAGTAAATGACCCTGAATTAGCTAGTATCACATATTACTTGGGCTGCTTATGTTGCAGTAGGCCTCTGAATACTGAAATCCTTCATTTCAGAGTATCCTCTGCTTCCAATTTGTTAGCTCTTTTCATCTACTGATTTACTTGTTGAATCATTCTTTCTGGAGATAACTTTTTTTTTTTAATCTATGAAGTGCCAGGCATAGGGTTAAACCCAACCAACAGTCTACCCTCATGACACTTCCCATGTGGATATTTCAACTGCCCTTCCTCAGACCAGTCCTTGAGAAACCAGTGCAGGGCTCTCCCAAAGCCCTTTCTACATGTCGATGCTGAGTACCTGGTTCATCCCCATTGTCCTCCCCTCCCACAGCCATGGTCAATTCCTCTTCCTGACCAATAGGAAATGGCAGAGGCTAGCAAGGAGGAACCCAGAGCATCCCCCTGCCATACACTTTTTTTCCCTAAAGCAGAAGCAGCAGGAGAGTTGGAAACAGCTCCACTTTATTATGAAAAGTTGTTTTTTGTCTTTTATTTTTTAAACAGGTGATTGATAAGGAAGGAGAAATAGGGGAGGAGAGTTGAGGTGCTTCAATAATCACCTTACATCCTTGCAATTTAACTCATATATGAACCACTTAATTAACCAGAGAGGGTTAAAGTTAAGATTCTCAGACTTTCTTCTTAAAGAAAACTGAGGCCTAGTAACACTGAGCAAAAGTGGAGGAAGCCACACCTCCAGGTCACTCCCAGTGAGGTAACTGTGAGGGGCTGAAGGGTTGGGGGACTAGTGGATGAAAAAAGGGATTTCCCATGAACATGAAAAATAAGTGTGGCTGTAAACCTGGGACTTTGGTGGTGTTGGTGTGGGAAGCTAGGGGTGTTTGTAAATGAGGCTGTGGTTAGGAGGAGAGGCAGGAGCTGTAAGAAATGGGGGCAGTGATGTAAAGGGCAGGAGAAAGATGGGCCTGTAAAAGGACTGGGAGGCCTGTAAAAAGCCTCCCAGGGAGATGAGTGCTTAAATCCTGAGAGTCCAAGGAGGGGGGCAAGCAAGGTTTTCCTCCATCTGCAGTGAGCACTGTGCTCCCTGCTCAGGACTTGGGTCACCTAGGGTGAATGAGCATGCCTGATGCACTCACATTGGGGATGCTGGGTGGGGGTGAAATTTGGGCTCTGTCTCCAGAAACAGGATAAGAAAAGCAGGTTGGAAGGTGCTGACTGCCCTTCCCTGCCAGGCTTATTTTCATGGTCGTCTGCACTGAATCTTCTGGAATTCAGGATCTTCAGTTCTGAGAAGGAGGGAGGTATGTCTATGTCCCTGGGTTGGAAGAGGGTCACCTACGGCAGGACTCATCTGTGGGAGAGGAGGCAATAATAATAGAGAATGAGTGAGTGCCTGTCTCCTGTGTTCCCCACCCAGTCCCCTTACTGAAGATCAGTTGGCATAGGGAAGTTGCCTAATACAGTATCTTCCACATCTTGAGTGCTTTTTTAGTAACAGCATGTATGCCTATTTAGCTCATATTCTGTGCCAGGCATTTTATAACTCATTTAATCTCACAATAACTCCAGGTAAAGCTAAGTAATTTGATGTCTGGCCATGGTTCTAGGTGTTTCATAAAAATTAATTAACCCTCTAACAACTCCAAAAGGTAGTTATTATTAATTCCATTTCATAAATAATAAACTGAGGCCAACAGTTAGGTTATTCCCTGAGGTCACAACCAAAAGAGAAGATAGAATTCAAAATCAGGCCTGACCCAAACCCTCTTTTTTAAACCACACAAGTCTGCTCTGAAAGAGCCCTGGTTTTAAGACTGGAGACCCGATATGCACTTCGCTTCCCAAGACCTCAGTTTCCCCATCTGTTAAAAAAGCAAGTTGAACCAAAGGACCTGGCAAGCCCTTCAAGCACCACGTTGTCCTCCCCTTTCCTGTGGGACCGCAGTGCCAGTTCTGAACAGCAGGCGGCGCCTCCACTCACCCACTATCAGTGCCTTGCTGTGCAGCCCGCCCTGGAGCTCAAGCAGCGGCTCCTCTTCCTCCTCTTCTTCCAGCTGGGCCGCTGCGGCGCTGGGAGCACTAGGGACCTCGGGATCGGGGCCCAGCTCCTCCAACACCGAGCTCTCGGAGGGGTATTGATACGTGGTTTCCAGGGCTGTTTCGCTGAAGGATATCTTGAGCTAAGGATGGGAGAGGATGGGAGGGCGGGAAAGCAGAGAGCAGGTTAGCCGGCCCTCTACTCCGCAGGTGGAAGGTGGGGTGTGGGGCTGGATGTAGGCACCCTTCTGACTTTGCCAAACCATCCACTCTGGGTGCCAGTTTTCTTTTTAAAAACTATTTTATTTATTTATTTTTAGAGAGAGGGGAAGGGAGAAATCAATATGTGGTTGCCTCTTCAGAGTCCCCAATTGGGGACCTGGCCTGAAACACAGGCATGTACCCTAACTTGGAATCAAACCAACAACCCTTTTGTTTGAAGGCCAGCGCTCAATCCATTGAGCCACACCAGTCAGAGCCCAGTTTTCTTTTTGATGCTGGCCCTACAATCCCAGATTTCCCCCCTTCAATCACATAGTTTCAAAAGATAAGACTTTGGCCTGAGGTTGGGCTGGGGCCTGCCTGGCAGAAGCGAGTAACACAAGACTAAGGTTCCTAACTCTTTAGAGTGTGGAAGGCTGAAGGATGAGTAGAAACCAAAACCATGGAAACAAGTCCTGTGATCAGAACTGAATCTTTGGACAACCTGGGGCAATCAGGAAGGCTACCCAGAAGAGGTGAGATTTGAGATGGCTGAGTAGGGAGTCCCAGGCAAAAACAAGGGCAGACCAACAGAAGGGCCAACAGAGGAAACAGACTTTCCCCAACATATAGATGAAAAGACAAGCCCTTGAGCCCCCAAAAGGTGCAGCTGGGAGAGGTGACAAGGGCAGAAAGGAAAGTCCATACAAATATAGGATGGGGGTGGAGAGTACATGCAGAGACAGAGCAAAACACCAGTGGAGGGATCTGGAGAGGATAGAAATTCCTTTGTAAACACAAGATTAGTTATTCTCACTGCTGTTCTACGCTTCCCCTTTGCCCTCCTAAGAAGCTCAGGGAGGATGGGGTAGGGTGGGATTAACTCTGGAGCCAGAAGGATTACGGAAATAAACAGAACTCCATGCAAACTACTTAGAAAGGTCCAAATGATCTACTCAGGACTTCCCTGGCATCTGCTTTGAGAAACTTGGGGCTGGTTCCCTGCATCCTCATCTCAGAAGCGATTGGGATATGAGAAGCCGTGGAGGGTGGCTTGACAGGCAGTTGCTAACACAAGCGTCCACACAGAGGCTGGAACTGATGGATTGTGTCACTCTTTTTGGCTCCATCTCAGTAGGGACAAAAGCTAGAACCTGACCAAAGCTGCCCGGGTACCACTCCCTCACCTGTTGGGCATCCTCCATTCCAGCCACACAGGCCCACTGGGGGTACTCCCACCTCAAGACCTTTGCCTTGGCTGTATCCCCTCTGCCTGGAAAGTTGTTCCAAATATCTCCACAGCTCCCTCTCTCCCAGTCACCCTATTATAAAGCTGCCACACCCTGATCTTCTAGCTTCCTCTTATTCCTTATCTATTTTCCCCTCATAAGTTCCTATCAGAGAACTTATCCTTATGTTTGCTGTCAACAAGAGCATGGGAGATGCTTTTCTGGGCAAGGAAAAGTTCATTCAGGCCTTAGATGAGGTCCCTATAGAGGACCAAAGCTGGGAGAGCCCAGCCTGTATACAATCGACCTCAGTCTGTCTGCGAAACAGCTAAAAGAATCAAGTGATAGCAACCAGACTTTTTACATCCAACTTCTCAAAAGGGACCACTTCTGGTTCTGTTACTGATACATTTATCCAGATTTCTGAAAACCCACTTCTGTTTTCTTTTCATATCCCCTTTCAGGATAAGCTCCTTAGTTTATTAGCCACTCTGAAAAATGACTCATATTATTTGCTTTCAGTCCATGTTTGACTCTCCTCACCCTGTTTCTACACTGCCCTTACCCCCCACCCCTCCCCCACCCCAGGAACTTGCGACTGGGCTTCCCAGGAATGAACAGCCTGCATGTGGGAGGGGGGCGGGTACAGAGTGGGTGACTCACTGGCTCCTCTCATCAGCTATATAAGGTCACAAGGGGGCTGGCTGGAGACGGGAGGGGCTGCTGTCTCAGCTGCGAGGCCTCTGGGAAAGGCACCAGCCACAGCCCATCCTCTGGGCTCCAGTGCCAGGCCTGGATTTCTCTGAATAAGGGCTAATGGAATAGCCTACAAATGAGTTATTTAGGGAAGGCAGGGGTGGGGGCAGGCCCCTCATGACCCAGGGGTGGAAGAGGGCAGAGGGGGAGGTGCATGGGTCTAAAGAACTCTGCTGCTAGTTTCTCACCCCCACCCTTAGCTCTGCTTCCTTCTTCTCTCACCACATCCTGAGCAGTTCTGGAAGGCCAGGGCCCAGTGTTCCCCAGTCAGACCTACCAGCCTTCCGGCCCCCCACCCAGGCTTCCTGTTTGGGTGATCCGCTTCCGGCTCCCCAGCTCCCTGACTTAGGTATGCTCATCACAGGTCCTGTCTTGCACTCCGATGGCTCCCTGGCTTTGGGTCCAAAACTTTTTGCTTCCCTCTGCTGTTTCCACCCAAAAAGGACAAGCCAATTCAGTAGGAAGTGACTTTTCTCAACACTTTATCCCTAGCAGTTCCTGATCTACCTCCTTTCTTGGTCAGAGGACTTGGGTTGGACTCAGGTATTGCTCAGGGATGGGAGCTTAAGCTTCATGTGATGATGAATAGAAGGATCAAATGACCTCCAAGCTTATTCTAGGTGTTTGGTCCCTGTGGTTTCCCACTGACACTGAGGACACAGAAACCAGATCTAAGGACATCACATGTGGGATGAGCACTGGAGACTAGGAAAAGCTTTCCTAGTCTCTGGGTACATGTATAGAGATTTTTAAACTGAAAATAGACTGGTGTGAAGAAAAGGGATTAGGGAAGGGGTAGCCGTGGGGTCCGGATGGGGGAGCTGTCAGCCTAGTTTATCCCACTTTTGTGCACATGCTGATTCCAATTTAACCTCTGACCCTCTGCTGGACTCAGCCCCTGCTCCTGTCCTCAACTCCCATTGGACTCCCTGCTCTCAATAGTGCCTTCAAATTCACTTCCCTTTTTCTACCCCAAGGCAAGCAAGAGACCTGGGTTGCAGGAAGGGAGGGGAGGGGAAAACAGAGTGCTAAACCAGTCCGGAGAAGGGACCTGAAGGCCAAGGAGAAAGGCAGGGAGAGGGTATACTGGAAGAGGAGAAGGCTTTTTTTGTCCCAAAGAGAGAAGGAAGCACTGTCTGAAGCAGTGGCCCAGCTAGGGGGTGTGCAACCCCAGGGTCACCTACTTTAAATGGCCTCTGTGTGGGTCTCTCCCATGCAGCAGGCTTGTTCTTTGGACAGCCCTGTTCCCTACCCCATCCCTCCTCTCTCCATCCTAGGTTGTCCCCACTCAGCTCTGTTCCTCTCTTCCTTGGACTGTGAGACCTTCCTCCACTCACGTCTTGTCTCCATTTCCCTCTAGGCTTCCTTCCCCTACATTCTCTCCCTGGAAAGCTGTAAGGTCTTTCACCCTGGTGACCCTGCTGTTATAGATTCAAGGTTATTGACCTATCTCCCACCAGATGGGCCAGGTTGGGTCTCAGACTCAGAGGAAAAAATGGAAAGAAATGGGGAGAGGGGAACTTAGAGCCTGAGGGAGTGGAGAGTAAGCAGCCTGGGTACACCTTGGGAGAGGTACACAGGAACAGCACTTGTTTATGAGCACACTTGGAAGTGAATGGAAAAGGAGGGCTACAAGAAGGAAGGGTGTGTTTCAGAGAAGGGGTGGCAGCAAGAATTAATATAGGAAGGCCAAATTACAGGAGTATAAAAAAAAGATGAGTTCAGAGCCCAGAAGGAACAGATGAATGCGCTTCTAAGAAGTCTGGTTTAGCTGCTCCCTACCTGTTTGTGGTGCCTTTCAGGGGACCCCTTGACAAGGCAGCTGCGGCTGAGGCGGAGGTAGCCCCCCAGAACCAAGATTTCCTCAGCAGTCGGGTACCGCTTCTTCCCAGCCCCAGGGACTGCAGCATCAGCGGTGGCTGGTGTGGCAGGGGCTGCAGAGGGGACAGACCGCCTTGGGTTGACTGTGAAGGTGTGTCCACTGCGGCGGGGGGCCCCCACCCCTGGCCCTGCCTTCACCCCATAGAACAGCCGGCTCATTAGGGGATCCCCAGGGAACTGGGGGGCAGATGGGGCTGGGGGTGAGGGCTGGAGTTCCCCAGCTTCCTCTTCCTGCTGTCTATTAGAGCCTCCAGTCCCAGCGTCCTCTGGTGGGAGGGGGCAGGACACAGAGCAGCAGTTCTGCAGAGTGCTCAGAGACCTGCCCTGAGCTCCTGCCTCCTCCTTTTCAGCCTCCCCTTCTCCAGCCTCTGTATCAAGAGGCCCTGGATGCTTCTCAGCAGATTCTGGAGGGGCTGCGGGCTGAGTTTGAGTATTTGTGTCCCTGGGTGTCCATTCTTGACCCTTCCCAGAGTACAGGGTCCATCTCCACCCTTCTGTTAGCCTCAAGTCTCCTTTGCCATCCTCCACAGGGCTGGGTCTCTGCTCTGGTGCCTGCACTCCTCCAGAGCTGCTGTCTGGAGTCTTCCATGTCAGAGACTCAGATAGCCCTGTAATCTCTTCTGGAGCCATCCTTGGAGCTGGTCTGTCTTCTCTTCTCCCATATTCCTCTGAGCTGTCTTTTCTTTCTCCTCCTGAGCTCAGCCTCCATTCTGATGCCTCCAGTTGTATCAAAGTTTGCTCCTGAGACTCCATGGAGTCAGGTGTCCACTTATGAGCCTCTGTCAGGCCCAACTGCTGGATGTCAAACTCTGTGGGGCTCAGTCTATTTTCCAACACCTCTTTTCTCCTGGGGCTTTGTTCTTGAGGCTCTGCCGGTCTCAGACTCTGCTCTGGGGTTTCCCTGGGACTCAGCTTCCATTTCCGTACCTCTGACAGCTTGGAGATCCTATCCCCAGCTTCTCCTGAGCTCTGCCTCCAGTCCCAATCCCTCAAAGGCCTAGGGCTTGACTCTCGGGCTTCCCCTGCCCTCAGCCTCCTCCCTCTGGCTTCCTTGGGACTGAGCAGCTCTTCCCTAGACTCTCTTCCCTTGGGGCTTGGATCCCTCATCTCCCCAGGGCTGGGTCTCCACTCCTTGGCCTCCAAAGGCCCAGGCTTCCTTTCTGCAAGTAGCTCATCACTCCGGTGGTGGTGGTGGTGCTGCTGCTGCTGCTGCTGCTGGCGCTCCTGCTGAATAAATCGGTTCTGGTGCACTGGGCCGATGGCCTCCAGGAGGACTGCAGACTTGTCTGGGTCTGGAGGTCCAGCCTCTGTAGTCCCAGATGCAGGGCTAGGCTCTCCAGGAGACAGACCAAGCTTGGCCCGGCGGCGCTCCAGAAGCCCCCGCTTCCAAGCTGGCATCTGGGACAGGCGCTCCCTCTCCGCCTTCTCCCGGCCCCGAACGGCTGCCTCTTCCTGCCGGCGCCGGGCCAGCAGCTGTAGCTTCCAATCTGGAATGGTGGCCATTGTCGCCTTGAGGTGAGGGTATGGAGTACTGGGGGCAGAGAACAGGAAGGAGATGCTACTGAGAGGCCTAGGGGGTGAGCCTGGGGATGTGAGGACAGGAAGTGGAGGGGAGATGTGGGATAGAGAAGGGCAGAGGAGCTGAGGGGAAGAGGGCAGAGGGAAAGAGGAAGATGAGGCAGGACAGAGAAAGGAAAAAACCAAGACAGTGAAGAAAAGGCTATGGGCCAAATTGATGGTGGGAAGGGGAGGAAGAGGCAAAGGAAGAGTGGAGGTTCAGATTTCACAGTTCAGGGTTAGTGGATGCCAGAGAGGGTCCCAAGGATATAAGAGAGAAGGGTGAAAAGTTGGTAAGAGGGGGAAAAAGAGGAAAAGTAAGGTTACCGGTGAGCGGGCCAGGGTTCCAGCTTGGTGAAAGCAGGGACGGACTGAGGTCAGAGATTCCGCCGGGGGAGGAGGGGGGCAACAGGACCTGAACGGATGTCAGGACAGTGGGTATAGGCGGGAGTGGAAAGGGCTAGGGGAGCAGGGTCAGAGGGTAAAGGAAGCTCCTCGGATGCAGTGGGGCGCGTCTCCACTCGGGATCCCGAAGTCCAGGCTCGGCTTCCAGCTGGGCTCGGCCCCGCCTCCCGTCCCCCTCCACTCTAGGGCGGGCCACGGAAATACCCTCCCCCTGGGACTTTCAGAAACCCGGCACAGGAGCTGCCAGCACGTTCCCAGAGCCCTGACGTCCACTTCGACCCCAGTGTGTCACCCTCGCCTGCCTCTTCCACCTACTGTGTCCGGAACCTAGGAGTGCCGAGTACGAGCTCCCCGCCCCCGCCCCGGTCTCGGCTCTCAAGGAACCCTGACATTGCCAGCCATCCCCGCGCCCGCACTGGCCCCACAGACAACTTCAGCACAAAGAGGAGTCAGCCCTAGGTCCGGACACGGGGTGGGAGTGAGGACGGAGCGAGGAGAAAGTCCTCAAGTCTGAAGCCCCTCACTCAACTCACGTGCTTTGGGGCTCTCAGGAAAGGGGGTGCGGAGGAGCCTGGCATCCGGAGGGAGAAATCGAGAGGAAGAGGAGGAGAGGGAATCTAGAGAGATCCGGAGACAGGAGGGAGGGGAGAAGGGGGAGGAATGAAAGTGGGAGCCTTAAAGGAGGGGCGAAGACAAGAGACCTTGGGGCCGGGCTGGGGGTGGGGGGCGGCGGTAGCGACCGCTTTGTCTGAGGACAATAGGGAGAGTGAAGGGGCGCGGGGCGGAGCCCGAGGAGGGGGTGGGCCTCCGTTCCCAGATCCCCTTTTCTGGTCATCACCCCTGACCCTCCGCTGAGTTCGAAGGACCCCTCACCTCGCTCTTGCCCGGTAGCCTCGGGAAACCCAGGTGTCCAGGCAGCTATCACCCCAAGCCCGCCGACCCAGGGAAGCAGCCAGTGAGTCAGGCCCCTCAGGGGACTTGGGGAGGAAGCCGCAGCTGTTCTGAGCCCCGCCCGCCCTTCCCATTTTATGCCGCTCCTCCCCACGCTTTGGCCTCAAGGGCCAACCCTTTGTTGTTATGGGGTCCCGGGCAGCCGCTAGGCAGTAAGAGTTCTCTGGGGCGGGGGACGACTGGGGAGGCGCTCGCTCGGAAGTTCGCTTCCCTTCCCTGGGCTACTGCCCACTTTTTCTTTTTCTTTTTTTTTTTAGCTCCCGTCTCTCAGGAGTTCTATGGTCTTCGGGGACCTAGGTGATGTGGAGGAAGAACTAGGCTGCTCCGGGAAGGTGGGGTGGGTCCGCCGGAGGCAGCCATGGGTCGCCAGAGGGCGCAGTGGCTGTTCAGGCTCGAGTTCCGCCTGCCCAGGCTCGGCTCGCCTTCCTTCTCAAACTGCCCTGCAGCTTCAGACACACTGACAGGCTGCGCACCATATGTAAAAACAAACAGCTGAAATTTATTTTCCTGCTGCACGTACTCCTAGGGAGAGCAGGGAGCCCTTAATCACCCAAATTAAGAGCTGAAGAATTCTCTCAACTAAGTTCACGGACTGAACCCAGGGGTAGGGCCTAAGAAGGTAGAGGCCAGCCGGACGGAATGGCAGAGCTAGCTGCAAGGTGTGGAACCTGGAAGGGTGACCACTACAGTTAACATTGCAGACCCCAGTAGAGCTCCTAGAAGTGCAAGCTAGCTGTGGATAAGGGATCTGTGAGGTGCAGAGATGAGTAACTGTGCCAGGGGAGGGGTCAGGTTGGACCCTTCTCTTTTTGAGAATGTTGGGGAGAGGAGAGGGTGTCAAGCCCTAAACTGAGAAGACCTGTAAGTTCCCCACCCTTCTTCCTCACTGGTGAGAGTGGACCTTGAAGTCCTGAAACTCAGAATTTAGAGTATGGAGATAGACCAAGGGAATAGAGTGTATGGGACAGTCCTTTCAGTCCATGGATCCGAGCCTTTGATCTAAAGCAGCCGAGACCTGGATGTCAAGGGATTTGAGTTCTGATGGGACGAAGTACAGGGCTTGAAACCAGGGTTAGCCCTTCACTAGGCCTCACCATCCTGGGGCCGGGAGAGCACGTGGAGTTTTCTTTGCAGCTGGGCCCGGAGATAGCGAAGGTCTTGCTGATCAAGTCCATGAGCCAGGCCCAGGTAGAGAGTAAGGAGGAGAGCAAGGAGGAGCCGGTCAGTGCCTAAGGTGGGCACCACCCACAGGACTGTCAGTAGCTCCACACACACTGGGTGGCGCAGGTGGGAGAAGAGTCTCAGAGCCTGAGGAGACTTCAGGGCCAAAGGCTCCCCTAGCCCTAGCACATGGTAGTACACCTGGAAGTGGGAGAATAGCTTAGAAATGGAGTCAAGCCCTTTTCATAATTTAGTCACCATTTCCTCCCCTTTCATGCACCCTTCTGATATGATTCAGACCCAGGAACCACCCTTCTAAGTCTTGGGCCCCTGACCCTCATCTTCAGGCCATGAACCTTCCATAGGCTCAGGAGGCCCATGGTTTTTGGCTTTGAGGAGGGGCTGAGAGGAGACTATTATACAAGAAAGGCAGGTAAGGGAGCTGAAAGCAAGAAGGTAGAAGAGCTTGGCATGGGGGTGGAGGGGGAAGTCCTTGGAAAACCAAGAGGTATTCTAGAAAAGATCAAAGGTAGGGATCTGAGCCCTGGCTGGTAGCACAGTGGTTAAGGCGCCGGCCTGCGAACCCAAACGTTGCAGGTTCGATTCCCCAGCCAGGGCACATAACCAGGTTGCAAACCAGGTCTCCAGTCAGGTCTGTGGCTGAAGGCAGGTGAAACGCAACCATACATTGATTCTCTCCCTCTCTGCCTCTCTCCCTTCCCCTCTTTCTAAAAATAATGAAATGAAATCTTTAAAAAAACAAAAAAAAAAAAAGGTAGGGATCTGGGAGCTTCACCTGTTTGAGGCCCATGAGCTCTGCATAGTCAAAGACGAGAAGGATGCTGAAGATGAGGAGCCAGGAAATGACGTGAAGCACAAAGCACAGGAGGGGCACCCAGGTGGCCCACGGCTCAGCTTGAGTTGTCCACAATACAGGGCCTCTGGGAATGGGCTCCCAGTATCGCATCACCAGCTGGGGAAGGATGAGGGGCTGAGAGACCTAGATCCAGAAGCTGCTCCAACCTGAGACTGGCTTGCAGCTCTTGCCACCATTACTGTGAGCATCACCAACAGGTATTCAGCACATGGAGGGTACTGGGTGGGGGTCCCAAGGATGTAAGAG
This sequence comes from Noctilio leporinus, assembly GCA_004026585.1. NCBI lineage: Eukaryota > Metazoa > Chordata > Mammalia > Chiroptera > Noctilionidae > Noctilio > Noctilio leporinus. The sequence continues at coordinate 3,440 of PVIW01004837.1, read as the reverse complement.
AACTTACAGCATGGATGAGGGTGACCAGAGTGGTGCACAAAGTACTCCTTGCCAAGCCCCCACTGAGAAGACAGATGAATACTAACTGGGAAGCATCTTCGTTTTGAAGAAAGCATAGGGCTGAGGAAGAGTTAAGGAGAGAATCTCAAGTGGTACATGAACAAAATACAGAGGTGAGAATGCACATGGCCTTCATGCTTGGGGAATGACATGCAGTGCACTCTTCTTGGTAAAAAGTAGGGTGTGTACTGTGGAGGAATGGAAGCTGTGAGATTCGTGGATACCCCAGGATGTCCTAAACCCACACTTTTATCAGAAGCCTAAGGTCCTTGCCCCTGCTATTGAGGTCATCCTTCCCAGACTCTGTTTCCCTTAGGGACTTAGCTTCCAGGGCCTCATACCTGCAAGGCCAGGGCAGTGCATGCCACGTACACTGACCTCTGAAGAACCCCAAAGTACCGAGACATCCACACCTTCACTATCTCAGTTGCCATGAGGCTGTGCTGCCCCACAAACAGTAGCAGGAGCCCCAGATCCCAAGCCAGAGAAGCAAGAATGCTGCAGTCCTGAAAGGCAGCCAGCCATCCCTGGTAGGCATCTAGGGGATTGGAGAGAGAAAAGAACAGGATCCCCTCTCCTCATCACTTGGGGTCCCATGCCACATTCCTTAATGCTTTCAATGCTCCCTCTGTAGGCTTTGCCTACCTCACTTCCCCATACTCTGCTTCTTCCTTCTTTTCTAGGCCTCCTTTAGAGCTGGGGAAGATTATTCCTGATGGGTAGTCACAAAGGCAAGGCAGGAGGCCACCCTAACTAGCCCCTCTCATTTCACTTCTCCAAATATTCCCTTTTTTAAGATTCTCCTCTCCATAGCTCTGTCTAAAAAAACACTTTCCTAACCCTGGCTGGTGTGGCTTAGTGGATTGAGCACCAGCCTTCGAACCCAAGGGTCGCTGGTTCAATTCCCAGTCAGGGCACATACATACCCAGGCTGCAAGTCAGGTCCCCAGCTGGAGGCAGGTGAAAGGCAACCATACATTGATGCTTCTCTCCCCTTCTTACTCCCTCCCTTTCCCTCTCTCCAAAAATAATGAATAAACTATTTAAATAAGTAAATAAATGTAAAAAGCACTTTCTTTAACGTGCTCTGCTCTGTTTATCGCCCTTTCCGCCCGCTTCTCCAAACCGCTAACCCCTGACTTCCTAATTTAGGCTCCTGCAGTTTCTCAGAACCTTGCTGGGTCGTACTACCCTCTACAGGACTTTTCCTGTTGTTAGTCTACAAGCCCCACCTCACTCCCTCTTCTCGGGATCCACCTCCCTGTCCCAGAGCTCATCCTCGATCCTTCTAGCTCACCTGGTCCACCAGACGCCGGTGTACCTCCAAGAAGAGGCCGAAGGGAGGTGAAGCGGACGAACTCTACTCCGGTGCCAAAGGCCAGGATGAAGGAGGCGAGGGCAGCAGAAACCAGGAGCAGTGCAGGGGCCATGGCGAAAAAGAGGGGTGGGGAAGAGGCGGCCTCAAGATTCCCGCCACTGGAGGCCCAGCCCTCAGGCCCTCCCCCGGCCCCGGCCCAGAGGGGCGGGGCTTCATCCCACAGACTCCAGAGTTCCCGTCCGCAAAGCTCCTAGAAGCTTGACCAGTAGTTTAAGGCCCAGTCCCGAGTGCCTCTCCAGAGAATTTGTCGCTGTGTCACAGAGAGTGTTAGAATCCCAAGTTAGAGATGAAAAGGCGCAGCATCTCTGCAGCTACTCACGTGGGTTGAACCCTAACTCGGCTATTTTTCCCGTCTAAAATTCAGCTCCTGGCCCTGGCTGGAATCACAGAGGATACGGCGTCAGCCTGCGAACCCAAAGGTTGGTGGTGTGATTCCCAGCCAGGGCACATAACCAGGTTGCAAGCCGGGTCTCCAGCCAGGTCTGTAGCTGGAGGCAGGTTAAAGGCAACCATACATTGATGTCTCTCTCCCTTATCTTCTCTTTAGAAGTAATAAATAAAATCTTTAAAATTCAGCTTCTCTTTTACAGAATCCTTTTGGAAATAACAGGAACCCCCCTTCTTTAATAGCCTTGGCTATAAAATGTACCCAGAGTCAGAGGTTCTAAACCCTCAGTTAACACAATAATGAAGGGTGAGAAAATGGCTGATAATCCAAAACTGTGTGTTACCTGCTACATCTTGTTAGGTGGAAAAGAACGACTATTTTCCCACAAAATAACTTAGTGATTATCCTATAATTTATATGAATTGAGTTGTTGCTTCTCTATTTGCTAAGAAGTGTAGAGACCTTCTCTGTAACACTACAAGATTTGTTCTTTAAAAATATATAATTTATTGATTTTTTTTTAGTTTATTAATTTTAGAAAGAGGAACGAAGAGGTAGGAAAACATGTTTGTTGTTCAACTAATTTATGCATCCATTGGTTGATTCTTTTATGTGCCCTGACTAGGGATTGAACCCCTAATTTTGGGGTATCAGGGTGATGATACTCTAACCAACTTCTCTACCCCTCCAAGGCAAGATTTGTTCTAATAATGCCAAAGGCTATTGATTTGTAACCATGAGAATAAGAAAGTGAAAACAAGCCCTGGGTGGTGTGGCTCAGTGGTTTGACAACGGCCTGCAAACCCAAAAGTTGCTGGTTGGATTCCCAGCCAAGGCACGTAACTAGGTTGCAAGCCAGGTCTCCAGCCAGGTCCTTAGCTGGAGGCAGGTGAAAGGCAACCATTGATAAACATTGATGTTTATCTTTCTCTCCCTTTCTGCCCCTCTCTGAAAATAATGAACAAACTCTTAAAAAAAAAAAAAGTGAAAACATTTGTGATAAAAAGCTTTGCTGATTACAGTTGTAAATGTTGCAATAAGAGAACTTTATCCAAGCTTCTAATTAACTATGACTACTCGGCAACCTCATTAGTTGGACTCCATTTACCAGTCAGAAACCACTAAGATCTTTTGTTTTAACATTTTTCCCTTACAGACCTTTTTCTGATAAAGATTGACATTATTACCTAAAAAGCAACATAAGTTTTCTCCATCAGATTTATTTTTCACTATATTTTATTGATTATTCTATTACAGTTGTCCCAATTTTTCCTATTTGTTCCCCTCCACCCAGCAACCACCACTCTCTCAGGCAATCCCCACATGGGTCATGCATATAAGTTCTTTGGCAACTCCATTTCCTATATTGTACTTTACATACTCATGGATATTTGGTAACTACCTACTTGTACTTAATCCCCTCACCTCTTCAACCAGTCCCCACAGCCACCTCCCACCTGGCAACAATCAAAATGCTCTCCATATTAATTATTCTGTCTCTGTTCTTGTTTGTTTGGTTTGTTTTTAGATTCAATTGTTGATAGATTTGTATTTTTTTTTAATTTTATTGTTGTTGTATTACATCCATCCCCTTTTTGCTCCCCTCTGTTCCCC